>JAHWFP010221926.1:104693-211654 GCA_023313725.1 Lithobius niger | reverse complement strand
TCAATATGTTAACCCTACCAAGATACCCCTTTAACTACTAATAGGCTGTTCCATAATTGTATATAGTCTTAAGTGCATCACATGACTTCCTTGTATATAAAGACAAGTAAACAGGAAGTTCGCTGTCTTATCAGCTGTAGCCTACACTCTGGTAGTCCGTGTGTTTATTACCATTGGTGCCCACGCTGGGCTAAGGTGTGTCCCCGCCTAGGACATCATATTACCCATCAACAATCAACGGTTTGGACAATAGTTTTCAATTCTTAGCACGTGCCCCAGGAATTGTTAGGCACTGTAGCAAAGACATTACACTAGACTAGGCTCAGCGTCCCGTTACCAGAAATTCTATTCCACTTTTTCTGATATTTCTAAAGAATTTGAATTTTTCTCCTAAGGCTCTGTTTGCCCTAGGCACTAAAAAAATAAAACCTTCCTTCGCAAAGCCATTTAACAGCCTCCTGAATATTTTTACTAAGCTGGGTGGATTGGTTTTTGTTTTATAAACTGCCAAAGAACTACTAACAGATTCGTGTACTAATTAGCACACAAATCTGTTGGTAGTTCTTTGGCAGCTCATAAAAGAAAAACTAATCCACCAGCTTAGTCAAAAAATTCAACAGGATGTTAAATGGCTTTGCCTTAGGGAAAAAATAAAGTCAAATTCATCAGAAAAATCACAAAACTAGGAAAAGAATTTCTGGTAACGAATCTTATAGACTGTTTTGAAGATTTCTCAAGAATGGATTGTGCTATCGACATGCGGTAAAGAGCTTTGTAAAGCTCTCAGAAAGACGCTTCGAATGATGTACTTGATTGTCAAAAACCGTTAAAATTTGAAAACGTTGTACCATTACCAGAAATTATTTTCCTCTTTTTCTAAAGAATTTGAGTTTTTGTTATTTTTCAGGTTGTGATTATACGAGTCAAAAAATAAACTAAAACCTTCGGTACAGTACCATTTATTGCCCAGATGCAAAATTTCAACAAGCTAGGTTGAATAGTCTCTTTGTAATGCTATTCCAAAGAATTCTAACACACTCACATGCTATTAGTTTGAATGTGTTAGAATTGCTTGGAATAAGATTTCAGATAGACTATTCAATCTAGCTTGCTGAAATTTTTCGTTTGAGTATTAAATGGTACTGTGCTGAAGGTTTTTTTTTTATGCGAATGGGATAATCACAACCTTAAAAATAAAAAATTAGAAAATCTTTAGAAAAAGAGAAAAAAATTTCTGGTAACGAGTATAGCTTTTTCAAATTTTAAAGAATTTTTAAAATCAAGTACACCATTTGAGGGCTATGTAACGCTGTGTACCACGTGTCGATAGCGCAAACCGTTCCAGAAATATCTTAAAAAATTAAAAATATATACTTGAAAATAAGGGTATGATTTTGGGCGAAAGAATATGGCCACTCTGGGGATCGATCTCAAGACCTCTGTGAGTGAAGACTACAGCCTTACCCATACACTCAACTGGAATAGATACTCGAGACTTGAAAATAATGGTGTTATTTGGTATTTGGAGTCTTAGAATTGACAGGAAAAAATACGGCCACTCTGGGGATCGAACCCATGACCTTCTGGAGTGAAAAGTAGAGTCTTAGCCACACACGCAACAGGAATCGAGTGATTACACTAGAAAATAAAGGTGTTATTTGGTCTTTGAAGACTTAGAATTAACAGGGGGAAAAAATGGGGATTCTGCGGCTAGAACCCCAGATTTCTGGGAGCGCAGACCAGAGATTTACGCACAAACCCACCGGTAATAGATTGCAGATATCGGAAAATAAAGGTGATATTTGAGCATCTGTAGACTTTGCATTGAAAGAAAAAATACAGCCACTGTGGGGTTCGCACCCACCACCTTTGGTACTGAAAGGTATGTTTTTGTAGAACCAAACTGGAATCTGCATGAAAGTATTGAAAGTAACCTGCCTTAACATAAAGTACCCAGAATGGGCGGCCATTTTGATCTGTTTCAGTCAGGAAAATGGCCGCCAAGAATGGACGCTTCCAAATTGAATCAAGAGTTCTCATTTGTCAAAAATATGTCCCTTGTCCTGCCATTGGTCAGTTACGATTGTGCATAAATTAGAAGGCTATTTTGTTCGACTTTCGTCAATGTTTTAGTTTTTGAAATTGGGTTGTAATTCCAAGGGGTGGTGGGTAGTTAGGTTTTTTTTAGTTTTTAGTTTAGGTTTTTTATATGACTATAAAGCAAACAGAGCCTTACGGAAAAAAATAAAGTCAAATTCATCAGAAAAATCACAAAACTAGGAAAAGAATTTCTGGTAACGGATCTTATAGACTGTTTTGAAGATTTCTCAAGAACGGATTGTGCTATCGACATGCGGTAAAGAGCTTTGTAAAGCTCTCAGAAAGACGCTTCGAATGGTGTACTTGATTGTCAAAAACCGTTAAAATTTGAAAAAGTTGTACCATTACCACAAATTCTTTTCCTCTTTTTCTAAAGAATTTGAGATTTTTTTATTTTTCAGGTTGTGATTATACGAGTCAAAAAAATAAACTAAAACCTTCGGTACAGTACCATTTATTGCCCAGATGCAAAATTTCAACAAGCTAGGTTGAATAGTCTCTTTGTAATGCTATTCCAAAGAATTCTAATACACTCACATGCTATTAGTTTGAATGTGTTAGAATTGCTTGGAATAAGATTTCAGACAGACTATTCAACCTAGCTTGCTGAAATTTTGCATTTGAGTATTAAATGGTACTGTGCTGAAAGTTTTTTTTTTCATGTGAATGGGACAATCACAACCTTAAACATAAAAAATTAGAACATCTTTAGAAAAAGAGAAAAACAATTTCTCGTGACGAGTATAGCTTTTTCAAATTTTAATGAATTTTTAAATTCAAGTACACCATTTGAAGTACATTTAAAATCAAGTACCATTTAAAATCAAGTACACCACTCTGGGGATCAAACCCCTGACCTGTAGGAGTGAAGAGTAGAGCCTTAGCAACACACACCAACAGGAATCGAATGAGGAAGCTTGAAAATAAGGGTGTTATTTGGGCTTTGAAGACTTAGAATTGACAGGGGAAAAAATGGGGATTCTGGGGCTAGAACCCCAGACTTCTGGAAGCGAAGACCAGAGATTTACGCACAAACCCAATGGTAATAGATAGTAGACGCCGGAAAATAAAGGTGATATTTGAGCATCTGTAGACTTTGCATTGAAAGCAAAAATATGTCTCTTGTCCTGCCTTTGTTCAGTTACGATTGTGCTTAAATTAGGCGGCCATTTTGTTCGAATTTTCTCAATGTTTTAGTTTTTGAAATTGGGTTGTAATTCCAAGGGGTGGTGGGTAGTTAGGTTTTAAAAGGAAATTAATATGCCAGAGGTTTTTGAGCAAGATCATGTGACCAGTCTGACCAGTCTGACCAGTGTGTGTTTGGCTTTCAGGCTGACTAGGTATCTAGGGCAAGAGTTACAGAAAAGTACCATAGGTCTAACATTGCAAAAAGGGTAATATTTTGGGTTCTTACTGGAGGGGAAACCCAAATAAAACAGTCCTAAATCCAGTCAAACTGACACCAACATCATCTGGTGGGTCCTCTTAACTCTTGCCTAAGTCAAAAAAACTTTCAAAAGTGTACCCATCATTGCCTGGCCCACTTGGCTCCTCTACTTTCCTAAATGTGCCTGAAATTCTATAAAAACAAGCCAAAAACATTGTCTGGGGTGCCAATTTTCCCCAGTTATTCCCTAAATCATATACTCCCTAACTGCCTCCTACTAAACTCTTTACAGGACCTTCTCAGGACCTCTTGAAATTCGGAATGTACCCAAATCTCAGGATCTCTTGAACTTAGGAAGGTACCCACATCAAATTTGGGGGTACCACTGTCATTCCTTGTTGCTTGGAAAAAATTGCTTGTAAGCAGACTTGAACCAACAATCTCTTGCTTTGTAGACTAGAAACCTACCTCTGAGCCATTGCAGGGAGACATGTCAGTCTTACTATGACTGGTACCTTAAGTACAGTCATTCTTAATAGCATGGAAAAGGAAATTCGGATGAAGCACAAACCTTTCTTGATAAATCTTCGAAAAAGTCTAAACATATACGTTACCAGAAATTCTTTTCCCCTTTTTCTGATATTTCTGAAAAATTTGACTTTTTCCCCTAAGGCTCTGTTTTCCCTAGGCACTTAAAAAATAAAACCCTCCAACACAAAGCCATTTAACAGCCTCCTGAATTTTTTTACTAAGCTGGGTAGATTAGTTTTTGTTTAATAAACTGCCAAAGAACTACTAACAGATTCGTGCACACAAATCTGTTGGTAGTTCTTTGGCAGCTCACAAAAGAAAAACTAAACCACCCAGCTTAGTCAAAAAATTCAAAAGAATGTTAAATGGCTTTGTAAAGGAGGTTTTTTTTATATGGCTATAGGGCAAAGAGAGCCTTAGGGAAAAAATAAAGTCAAATTCATCATAAAAATCATAAAACTAGGAATAGAATTTCTGGTAATGCGGAGTTGGTGGTGGTAGTATGTTGGTTGTTTAGCACTTAGTTTAGTTTTAAGATTAGTATTAAGGTAGGGTTAGTCTTTAGAAGGAGTGTGTAGCTTTATGGCTTGTAGGCTCCAGTAAGAATGAATACATAAATAATAAGACATTACACGTTCACGGAAACAATGAGAATCAATTAAAGTGATTGTCCGGCCATTTTAACTTTTATTTTCTTCGCTCTTTTCTTATCAGCTCAGCCGGAATCCACAATTATTATGTAAATCAACGAAACATTACGAAATATCGTTGTAACTGCAGTGTTACTACTCTACTTGATGGTGGTTCCGAATTTGCATTTGTATTTATACACTACAAATACAGTAAATTATTTATCATGCTTGGCTTCAATTTTCAACCACATAAATACCAACGAAACAAGCAAGGAAGCAAGAAACAAAAACAAAAAATGTATTTAGCAATTCTAAAAACCAATGAAACAAGAAATTCTAATTTACATGTTAAGCATAATATGCGAACAATTTTCAATGTGTATAGGTTAATTACTGGTTTATCGTTGTTGGAAATGAGAAATTGCCTTATCGAAGTATTTATATTAATTTTCATATGCGATAACCGTACGATTTATATTGTATATTAACATCAATACGATAGGCCTACGATTTAAACAATTTTCATAGATTTTTAGCCTTGGAAGGCACTCCTCTACCCCTTCCTCCTCCTCCCGCTTGTTACGCCATTGCCAGCCAATACCATGTACTTTCGAATAATACTAGAGCTAACCTACTACAGGCTAAATTTGTATTGCTGGCTCATTGACAAAGGCAGATTTATATTAATATTTATATATTTATATTTGTATTAATATTGGCAAAGGCGTATCCCCCCTTCAGGATAGGCCTACCATTAGTGCGGGCGTATTACAATTAGCCTTTTCGTGCAGCGCATTGTAACTTGATTCTGCCCCCATCACCCCATCGCCCCATCACCGAAGTACCCCATCACAGTTCAAGCAGCGAAAACTCAACGACAAATAGCCCCTTCAGACAACTTATCTTAAAAAATTTCGTATCGACAGCCTTGTTGTTGGAAATAAGAAATTACCACATTAAAGTACTGCAACAATAAAACTCTTGGGACGTCGTGTAAGCAGACGTTGTTTATGCATTGTTGCTCGATTCCAAATGCCCCATCATCATTCATGCAACGAAAACCCAACGACGAATAACCCCTTCAAACAATTTCTCTGAAAGATTTGGAAGGATGGATTTTATTATAGGGGCCCTGGCCCTGGCCTGAAGCCACATACCCCACCTAAAAACTATATTACAGTAAACCACCAGATGCACCGAAGTGCATCAACATCATGCCAATAGACCTTTTAGAACGGCTCGATAGACATTGTTGCACGGACAATGACATTGCCAAGGAATACACTGTTCAATTGTTATCGCGAGCGGGTTATTCAGTCGGTTAAAGCCCACAACCTTGGCCCATTCGGAAACAATCGCCCACGGGCGCTGCGCGCCCTTGTGCATTGTTTCCGAATCGCCCGCGGTTTTTGGGCATTAACCTTTACCTTTTTGCAGGAGGTACAGATGTATGACAAGATTTAGATTAGGGGTTTGAATAATATCTCTGTAATGTGTGGTGCAGTGGCAACCCGGACCACTGCACTGTGACTGAGGTTGGCGCTAATGACCACGTTGTCGACGCGCCATTAAGCCTCAATTCCCCCCCCCCCTTTACGGAATAAACTTTGATGTAGGCCAGACATGTGTGAGTTAGCAGGGAAAGGATTTCATTCGGATATTTCGGCAGGGTAAGTAGTTCCTTTTGTACGTTTTTATAGCGTTATGTTTTTGGACGCTGTATTTGGTCATTCTTGTGTGCGGTCACGTAATCTGGAAGTGTCAAAAGTGTTGGTTATCGGCAAAAGTGTTGGGTAACTTGATAACCCACACTTTTTGCGATGACTCATACTTCGGGTCACGGTTAACTGGATTTAACCTATTGAAATGTAGCATGATGTTGAATTAGTGTGACGTCACAGACGTGGTATAAATTACAATAAGACATGAACAAATTGTGAGATGTACTACGTGTTCTACTGTGGTTAAATTGAGGTTTGAGTTATGCATAAACCATGGTTCTTACCTTGGTTTCATCGAACATTAGGTTACGAGTAATGTAAGTTATCCTATTCTAAAGCTATCGTAGTTTACTGAGTCATGCGCCATGGTTGCCATCGTTTGCAAAAAAAAAAAAGATACATGTTAAACCATGATAAAATTGACCCATGCTTAGTTACTCGTAGGATGCTTACGTGCCACTACGTTAATCTTAAACTGCAAAGCTTAAACCAATTAATTTTTGCTGGGGTACAGAAGCCAGTCGAGTCGTCACGTACCTTATACACCTACGGGGGGAATATTTTCCACGATTGTGTACGGCCAACAAATTTTTGCTGCAACTTATTGGCAAAATATGAAGCCTTATGTGAATAAATACGTTATTATCAAAACATTTTGGTATTCGAGCATTAGCGAATTTGTGTATTCGGGCATTAGGTTTGGCATACTCACATATTCAGTCAGACTAGCACAGACGGCTTAGTTGGGGTGTAGTCTTCCATAGATTGGAGGAAAGTGTGGTAGCCCATACAGGGCGACCCGGGTTCAACTCCCAGCTGATGCACCAGAAATTGCATACAAGGCGGATTGAAGGACTTGCGATTAATGTTATGATGGCGATCAGTGGTGGTCGGGAATAGGCGTAAGTGATAGATAGAACAGCTTGTTCTAGTACGTGTACGGATGTTTATTAAGTTCTGGTTCACTGATGGTAGAATTTTAGCTAGCCCCACTTTTACAAGAATACCTGCCTTTTCATAACAGTTCTAATGGGATGACGGTGAATAAGTATAGAAGATTTGGGGTGTGATGACTTAAGTTTGGGAGAGGTAATAAATTGGAGAAGGATTCTAACTTCATGAGCCAAAAGTATAAGTTACGTTGCAAGATGACAGGACCGGAATGGGAAACATGGAAGATAAAAATTGCTATTGCGAAGTGATATTTACAATCGCTTGTTATGGCCATATGAGGTACAAACTGTTACAGTTCGCTACGGATCACAACAGCCTGACTGGATTTCACGTTGTTGTCACTGGCCTCCTGGAGGATACAGATTGAGGTAAGCATCCAGTGCCCAAGGCCCATGGAGGTGTAGCTGACCAGTTAATTTAGGGGACCAAGATCCATACATAGCGGTAAGTACGGACATAAAGGTGATAAAGCTGGATGGATCCCTACAAATTTCTAATTCTGATCATAGTAGCTGAGTGATGAGAGAGCTAGTTACTTCAAGAAGGTCGTTAAGAGTTTGATTAGTAACTTGGAGTCATTGTAGGTTAACACTACAAAAGCTGCATACTTTCTGGTTTCAAAATTGTTAAACCGTTTTCGTTTCTTTTTATAAAAATTAAAACAGTGAAGGCCACTAACCTGTATAGAATAAAAGTTAGACTAATAATCGAGGAATAAGCTACTTCTCACAAACAAATAATTACATTTTGTTTGAAATGTAGCAGACTTAGCTGCCCATCAACTACACATCGTACCAGTTTCTCGAGCCCGTTTGGGTTTCCATTGCAGTTGCAGTTGCATTGTTGGCTGTCTGTGATGAAATTGCTTCGCTGCAACAATGAGAGCAATGTTGAGGGCAATGTTGCACAGTGTTGCTAAAATTCAATTCTGCTTCTATAAATTCCATGAGGGCCCCAATCTACGAAATTTAAATAAGTTTTGAGACAAAGTGCTTCGACTATTTTAAAATACTTTGTTGAGTATAGTATACTTCGGAACTAATATTCCCAACCCTGAAAAAAATCACTATTGTAGCGTCATTACTTGAGATGGTCAAATGTAAGGGGTCAGTCCAACCCAATCCTGCCTTCTTTATCCGATGTATTTTTAAAAAACGGAAATTAAATCAATAAAAATGTTGGATTTCAAGCGTTCCATTGTTATGCGGCGTGACACAATTCCAGTTAGCAAAAAAAAACAGAAACTTTGTTAGTTGTGATTTAAGTTTGCACATGACTGAACACTAATCCAGCGCCATGTTGCGTTAGAATAGCGTACTAAAATACTCACTCCTTACAATGATAGACTATATCCTGAATATATAGAATCAAGTTGAAAGGGTGAATTTAATTGCAGTATTTTATGAGCAGTAAGATGATAGCATAGTAATGAAACGCATTGAGCGGCAGCCTAAAGAATTTACCTTCGACACAATAGCTTTACCAGCCTGCAAGTTAATTGTATCAAGATCTCGTAAAAACATGTATTACGAACACTAAATTTTGAGAAGAATAAGCCGATAGAACTCTAATGTACGTAGTTTGTCTCTCAATTTATTGTAAACTATTTCGTGACTGCTACTTGTCCTTCGTAGTATTATCCTTGACTATAAAGTAGTGGTATTCGTTCTTTGCTACAAATATAGATGGACAAATTTTCTTATTTCGTATTTCTAGTCTGGGCCATATTAGTATCAGAAAACGACGGGCAGTCAGGTCCACATTCAATTCGGGTAAGTTGTATTCAGTAAAAAGAAAAAACCTTTTCCAGCTTTTTTTATTCAAATTTGACAAAAGTATTTTGGAGGTTTCGCCTGCCTTTTCAGCCTACAAAAATAACCACGTCAAAAATACAAATGTTACCATTATACTGAAATACCCAGACAATCAAGCAGAAGTTAGGTCATTAGCACCAACCTCAGTCACAGTGCAGTGGGCAGGTTGCTACTGTGCCCCACATCACAAAGATGTAAAACCAAAATCCAAATCTTGATTTATTATACATCTGTACCAGCTGAGTGTTGGGGCTAGCATTTTTAAATGCACTGATTAATATGTGTTAGATGGAAGAGCAAATTTAGGTTGGTTAATTGTGTTATTGTTTTGAAGCTCGATTGGTAATTGTTGGTTTATTTTAGGAGGTTGGTAATGTTTTATTTGTATTTTCGTGGATCGGATTTGTACGCCGAAAAGGAAGGGTGACCTCCAAAAACATTACTTAAATTTTAAAACAAGCTGAAAAAGGTTCTATTTTTTTCCGTTTAAGTACACCCTGCTTCAAGTTTATGCAGTCTCAATGCACAGGGTTTAAGTAAAGAGTCTAGTCAAACTTTAATGACAAATTGTGTACAGCAAACAACAAAAAAAGTTCATACACTCACTGGTCCGGAAAGCCCATCTTCCAGACCTCATTGGTATTGCAAATACCTGAAAGATCTGGACCTAGATGCCGGACACCACCAAGTCCAAGTAAGGTGAGAATGCCACCGTGGCAGTACCAGTGTTTCCCAGCAATGGCAGAGAACCTCATGAAGTACTCTTTTGGTACATGATAACTCATGGCACGTAATTGCTGCCCCATGCAGTGCAGTTACTGTAACACGTGCCATATAAACATCGCCATTGTAGCACTTGATGATTATAGCACTGCTGGAGGCAACAAGTTTACAACAGACAAGTCAACAATGAATTGCCAGGTTTACGTCAGCATTTATTAATAAATAAAACAGTGATACTAATGCAAAATAATGGTAAACCGTAGACAACAGAATGTAAGCCTGAGTTAAAAATAACGTTATGAGAAAGAAATTCAACTGAAAAATTATAAAGGAGTTACGAACGAGTAAACACTGCAACAAAGTCGTACCAATGCATTTTCAATATCCTATAACTAAGGATGCAAGTGTGATACACTTTAGACATTATTATTAAACTTCGTATCACTGGTTCCCATCAACTTAGGAGTATCCTAAATCCCAACATCCCAACATCGGAGACAACTGGTGCAGTAGAGCTTTCCCCCCTCCCCGGTTGCATCAAATTTGATTATGTAGTAGTTGGTGAGATCACGAAGCTTCAAAATAACGGAAGTTACATTGCAATATTAGGTGCAGTAGATTAGCCATCCTGATTCCAACAAAAAAAATTATTGTTTGTATAACTGGACTGTAGGTTTACATATTTAGGAGATTTCATTAAAACTCATTAAACGCATTAAAATTAATTTAAAAATATATATTTGAAACCTCCCAATAAAGTTTCAATTTTAATAGACTTAGCCATCCACTTACTTTACGTGCACGCGTTTATTATGTAAGGGACCGGTCATTATTTATCGACAAGGGGATGCTGAGGAAATTAGGGATTCATGATTTTTTTGGACCGGGGGGGGGGGAGCATTCATTTTACAGGTCCCGTCAAGAGGGCGGGTAACCAAAAAAACACTGACCAAACTGAACGATAAAGTAATTTTTGGACCTCAAAAATAGCACTTTCATCAGTCAATTTCTATAAACGCCTCAGCTTCTTGGGACAACTCTTCATACCCCCATGATATGAGTGTAGAAGGTTTTAAAGCTAGTAGTACCAATAAATTCTGTAGAAAAGCCTTGTCCCTTTCTTTCTTCTGTCTATCAGGTGCTGACTATGTTATGTATGTGGGCACACAAGCTGACAGTGTATTCATCATAGATTGTATGAAACTTTATACAAGATTGGTGTGTTTTACGGATCATTTTTAAAACAACGTGTCTTTTCATTAAAAATGAGGCACGTTTTCCTTACAACTTGTCGGTGCGGAGTTTTACTTACTTATTTTGGCTGCAGCACTAATCTTGGCTACAGGAAGTCATCTGCAGACAGTCTCATTAGGCATACGAAAAGCGCCATTTTTGGGGAGAACATTTATTTTCGGACTTTGACTGGGGATCACAGATTTTTCATGAGCTCTTATGGGGGACGATCGAAAATTTGGCGGTCACATTTTAATTTTCTCCACCCTCCTCCCCTCCCCGGCCACAAATAATGACCGGTTCCCAAGGTTTGGTGGTTTGCCACACTCCCCACCGCAGACATAAAACCAAAAGGAGAGACGGACAATTTCGCTAGGGAATCCTAATTCTGAAATTCTTAATACCTTTTGCATGCCACAATCTCGTTTATCTTAAAGGTACACCCGGCCTGCCTTATAATATTCCGCCTGCCTTATTACAGTCATGCACTGATCGCCATCCACGCATATACCACCTCCAAGGTCAACTGAGATAGTAGCTGCGTTCCTTGCAGCGAAGAACGCAGCTGCTGTCTCAGTTGGAATTGAGCCTAATAGACAAACCAGAATGAACGCATAATTGTGTCGTCACAACTTGGAATGATTCTCGCATTTTAACATCACAATTTATAATTTTCTAGGCTAGTTTCTTATAATTTTGCTTCGGCGATCTATTGGAATAATTAATTTTAATTTTTTACCGCATTAGTCTTTTAGATTTTTGATCTCATGGTAATTATTTGCAAATTCGTACATGCACACACACAGATGGTTATTGTGAGCGCGCAAAGGATCATATTAGTGCGTCCCGCAGTAAATATAATTAACAATTATTCAGCAGAAAATCTCCTAGACGCCACATTTTAAAACGGTTTTCTTTACCAAGGGATTGGTTACCGGTAAGTAAATAGACCTTAAGGGCCGTACTTGATGTGGAGGATCGAGAAAAATGACGCTGGGAGGAATGTCCTTTTAATTATCTAAAATCTGGATTATCTCACCTGTCTAAAAATCTAGTCATTTATATCAATATTTATATTAATATTTATATCAATATTCACACTAATACGTGTAAAAGAAGTTCTAGCCTGTTTTGGGGACGCCGTAGCTTAATTTAAGCATACATATTAATGCGATGCAGATAACGTACAGTATTGGTCAATGAAATTTAGACAGTTTGGAAGGGGCAACTAGAAGTCTACATCTATTAATCATGCCTGGTTATGGGAAATCCTTGAATATTACGAAGTTGTTAAATTCAATAAACGAATAATAATACCCGTAAAATAGAAACAATACAGTGTCTGCGATGCAACTGAAAAAATAAAATTTGTTGAACACAGAATGAAGTCAGTCAAACACATAATACTGCAAATCTCTATTTATGGAATCTGGATAGGCCAAGAAAATGTGGTGCTTCTTCAGTCCCAGTACAGGACAGGAAAAGTATTATTATGCATGACAAAACCTATCAACTGACTTTAAAAGTATTATGCCATCTACATAATTAAGGACGTATGATGTGCGTGCGTGCGTGCGTGCGTGGGTGCGTGTTTGTACCTCTACTCCTCCGGAACCAAGGCACCTACAAAGATGGGAGTAGGACCAAACGAAAGATAATTAAATTTCGCTTTTAATAGGCCTATTTTCATCGCTATAACTTTATATTATCATCTTCAAATATGCGAAAGAACCTGAAAAACTAACGTCAAAGTTTTTTTTTACCCGCATGATGTTTGTTCATGACGTCATAGTTTGTTCATGAAAACCTCCTCGATTAAAGAAAGATGATGTGGAAAAGGGTGCACGGATAACGTATTTTGCAACACACCACATATACATCTTAAAATTGGTTTTATACTAACTGACGTGATGCAGGGAAAAATCAAAACAATAGGTTTGGTTTTAAAACGGTGTCAAACATTCATGTTACTGAAGCACGAAGGCGCGTGGATTGAAAGAGCAAAGCGAGTGATTTCCACTTAAAGTAAACCTTTTAAATGTGTGTCTTGCTTTGCTCTATCAATCTTTCATCTCTCACCTTCGTAGCAGATTACATCTGATGTGCTGCAGATGTTTCTGCAAGTGAGGGATCATCAGAAAGTGAAGTGATAATACGCCCATGGAAATATCTGTACCTAGCAGGACGTAAAGAACAATATTCTTAAAATAAGTAAAACAATATAACCCATATAAAGTTTATACTAACACAAATTACAAGTGATGTGTGGTTATTGGTGGTTACATTGATTCAGTCACAATTCTGAGGAAATGTTTGTGCTGATTGAGTGAGTGAAGCGAACGAAAATCAGCGTTTGTCATCAGAAACAGCGCTTTTCTGATAAGTTGCTTGATCTTTTTGCTTGACTCCTTGGAAGTAAAAAAATAATATTGATCTTCTCTCGATATAACTGATAACGCATACTACACTCTTATAATTTGCTTGATCGTTTTTTATGTGGAAGGTCTGTATCATAAGTGTTGCAGCAAGAAATCTCCTTGAGCGTAGCGAGACGACGCGGAATGAGCGAGCGAAGCGAGCGACTCCGCTAGTCTACATAATTAAGGACGTACGATGTGCGTGCGCGCGTGCGTGTGTGTACCTCTACTCCTCCGGAACCAAGGCACCTACAAAGATGGGAGTAGGACCAAACGAAAGATCATTAAATTTCGCTTTTAATAGGCCTATTTTCATCGCTGTAACTTGATATTATCACCCTCAAATAAGCGAAAGAACCTGAAAAACTAACGTCAAATTTTTTTTTAACCCACTTCATGTTTGTTCATGACGTCATAGTTTGTTCATGAAAACCTCCTCGAGCGAAGAGAGATGATCTGGAAAAGGATGCACGGACGACGTATTTTGCAACAAACCACATATACATCTTAAAATTGGTTTTATACTAACTGACTTGATGCAGGGAAAAATCAATACAATAGATTTGGTTTTAAAACGGTGTCAAACATTCGTGTTTCTGAAGCACGGAGGTGCGTGGATTGAACGAGCAAAGCGAACGATTTCCACATAAAGTAAACCTTTACAATGTGTGTTTCGCTTTGCTCTATCAATCTTTCATCTCTCACCTTCGTAGGAGATTACAACTGACGTTCTGCAGATGTTTCTCCAAGTGAGGGATCATCAGAAATTGAAGTGATAAGACGCCCACGGAAAAATCTGTACTGAGCATGACGTAAAGAACAATATTCTTAAAATAAGTGAAACAAGAAAACCCATATAAAGTGTATACTAATACAAATTACAAGTGATGTAATTTGTATTAGTATACACTTTATATGGGTTTTGGTGGTTACATTAATTCAGTCAAGTATCTGAGGAAATGTTTGCGCTGATTGAGTGAGCGAAGCGAACGAAAATCAGCGTTTGTCATCAGAAATAGGGCTTTTCTGATAAATTGCTTGATCTTTTTGCTTGAATCCTTGGACGTAAAAAAAATAATATTGACCTTCCCTCGAGATAACTGATATCGCATACTACATTGATATAATTTGCATGATCGTTTTTTTATGTGGAAGGTCTGTCTGTCTGAAAAGACGTACAAACGTACAACGATTTTTGACCAAATATTTTTCGTGAAAGCACTAAGAAAAGCACGAACATTATTCGGATCACTTCCTTGAAAATTTGTTTGATAATTTTTGCTGGGAGTGACTGTCAGCACCATACGAGTTGTAACAAGAAATCGCCTCGAGCGCAGTGAGACGCGGCGGAATGAGCGAGCGAAGCGAGCGACTCCGCTAGTTTAGTTATAAATATAAATAGAGCAACAATTTTAAAATTGATTTCGTTTTAAAATCGATTTGAAAGTCAATTTTGCGGCTTTGTTTTAGAGAAATGCATTCAGAAACTTTGAATTTAGGAATAAAAAAGCTGTGGAAAGACAATCCTAGGGGAAAAAAACTGGAAAAAAAACAGCCAAAAAAAAAAAAAGATTTCCGCAGAACGAAAGCCCAGGGAAAAAGAAATGGACAGTAAACAGTCAATGGAAAAAATATGCCGTGAAAATAAAAAAAAAAATAAAAAACCTCGAAGATCACCGTAGGAAAATAACATAAGGAAAACAATCCGAGGAAAAAAACTGAGGAAAGAACCGTTTCGTTGTGAAATTTCTTACCTAACCTAGATTGTTTAATATTTTTAATGCGTGGTCCAGTGACAACCCGAACCACTGCACTGTGACAGAGGTTGGCACTAATGACCTAGTTGACGACGCACCATTAAGTCTCAATCCCCCCCCCCCCCCCCAACCCAATCTATAAAAACAAAACAACAAAAAAGCACTAAAGAAAAAAGTAAAGAGTTTCCTTCGGTTATTTCTGTGGCCTTTTTTTTTTTCGTGGCTGCTTTTTTCCTTTGACTTTTTTCAGTCTTTACTTTAGTCCTAATCCACATTCAGAGTTTCATTTTCGGGCAGTGTGTTGCCAGCAGTTGTGATTTGTAGAGGTTTTACAATGTTTACTCTTCCCGCGCGAACCTCCAACCCCCCCCCCCCGCCTTCCCCTTCCTAACGCGAAGCGCGGTCTGACTGAGTATTGTCCGAGGGACCATGGCGAGAAAAGAAGCTCCTGAGTTGAATACTTTCATCAATCAAAAAAGAAACTTAGAGGTTAGAAGTGATCAGATACCGCGCTAGTTCTAACTATAAGTTGAATGAAGTTGAATAGAAGATTTATAAGCTGATCTGGTCGAACGAATACCGACCATTAAGAGGTTGCCTTAGTCGTCGACTTAGGGATTAACGTTAAAGTTTGGAACTGAACGTTTCACACATGGGGCAATGTCGCGGAAAAAGTTTCCAATATCAACTTACGTGTGGCGAATTTGACTTCAACGAATGCAAGCCCTTCTTTTTTGGTTGGTTTGGGGCGGGGGTTGGCCACAGTCTCCCCCCCCCTTCCCCTAGTGACTCCGCCGCTGGTTCAGCCAATAATTAAAGGATAAAGGCAAACTAAGCCCAATGTTTCCGGAATTTTCATTTGCAGCTTGCATTTTGTCGGTGAATATTAGTCCCCAAACTAAAGTCATTAACACTATTTTCTTACACCAGGTCAAAAGTGAATTACTCCAATGTTTAAATCGCAACAAGCCTTGTCCTATCCAGACTAAATTACTAAAGTTCAGTCTGCAAGTCATTGGGTACTTCGATCATTTCTACCCACACGTGAGAAGTGGACTCGTCGTCCAATAGTGTCTAACAGCTAAAACGGACTTAAATGTCGTAATTATTGGTCGTAACAGTTTATAATTATCCAACATGCGACATGAAATATGCATTCTGAAACCAATACCTTAAAACAATCGCACTTCCGCAGCCATTCACGCCCTGGAGGAAGTAATCCATAAAGGAGAGTTGCAGAGAAGCCAACATTTTTCTGTCTAAATTTCATTGTCCAATACTGTACGTATCTGTTTTTTTTTATAAGCTTCCTTAGATAAATTAGTACTATTTTTAAAGGCTGATATCCGTATTTTTGTATACTGAAGCATAGTTCAATGTTAATATATAAATAATTTTTCTTATTGCATGACATTGCTCAAAGTATCAATGAAACTTGTGTGAGCTACAATAACTTACATAAATAATAAATTAACATATTAGTACAAAAAACAAAAAAAGATAAATATTTTTCTTAGATATTTTATAAATCATTTCCTTCATTTCTCTTCATATTTTCAATGGATATCATTTTCTACTTTTCTACTAATAAATCTTTTAACCTAGTTTTAAGTTTGATAATACTTTCATATGATAACACGTCACTGTCTAGTTTATTGAAAATGTCAGGTACATAAAACGATCTATTTTTTACTCCATAACAATTATTCCATTCTGGCAATTTAAATTTTTTGGATGTCTTTTTTTTAATCGTTCGCTTTTTGTATCATGGAGATCTTTATGAGTGTTACTGTAATAATTTTTTATTATAATTATATAATCTCTCAAATCTTTAGTAGTTTATTTTTATAGTAAATCTCATTTGTATGTTCATTTTCTTGTCCAAACAATACCTTAACTATCTTATTTTGAAGTTTCTGAAGTCTTATTAAAATATATTTTGTTGCGAAACCATAAATTTCAATACCGTATCTTATACTACTTTCTACCCATGCATCGTATAACATTTTTTTATTTTTCCTATTTAGTATGTTTTTTACTTTATATAAGATAGGTAATTTCTGTCTTAGTTTAATTATTAAGTTAGTTATATGTTCTTTAAAGTCCCATTTGTCATCTATATACATTCCTAAATATATTTTTTTTTTTAAATTTCTATACTCTTAAATGTAGAATGGCAGAATTGTTTTTTTAAATTTGTTTATAGTACAATTTCAGAGTGATTTACTATATTGTTTAATTAGTGGTTTTTCATTTTTGGCACTGCAATATCTAAATCTATTGTTTTTTCTTCGCTTATGTATAATTCGTTTTCTATTAGCCATCCATTTATCATATTAAAATCGTTTTGTAAATTTGTTAACATATCATGGTAATTATAATTTATGGAGATTAGTATGGTATCATCTGCAAACATATATATTGATGTATTTTTCGTATAATATTCTATATCATTTACGTATATGAAGAACAGAAGTGGGCCTAAGGCAGATCCTTGAGGTACACCGAAGTTAATATTTCTGTAATCACTATATTCATTACTTATTTTTAATGTTGCTTTTCTTTTTGTCAAGTAACTTTTTAATATTTCTAAAATTTTTCCTCTTAATCCTAAAATTTCACATTTTTTAATTAGCTTTACATGATCAAATGTATCGAATGCTTTTTGTAACTCAATCATTATTGTTCCCCACATATTTCTTCTCATTTAATGCTTTTGTTATTATATCATTTACTTGTATTAATAGCTCAGTTGTGCTTTTATTTTTCATATATCCATATTGAACATTGCTTAATAATTTAAAATTGTCTAAATATTCTCGTATCCTATTTGAAAAGTATGTTTCTTTTATTTTATCTGTTATCGATAATAATGAGATTGGTCTATAGTTATGTTTATTTGTTTGCTCTCCTTTTTTATATGTTGGTGTTAAAACTTGTATTTTGTATTTGTCAGGCCATATTTCTTTATCTATCATACAATTTATGAGTATGCATATCATCCTTGCTGTATTGTCCTTTGATTGCTTGAAGTTGGTTGTGTTAAAGCCACCTATTCCTGTTGCATTTGTATTTTTTAATTTTTTTATAATCATTATTATTTCTTCTTGTATTGGTTCTCTCACATGTATCGAATTTTTATGTTGTCTTACCTTTTTAAGTTTATTCTTTTTATACACTGTTTTATAGTACTCACTTTGTTTGTATATGTTTATTTTCGTTTTAGCTTTATTTCCTAATTCTGGTTCTTCATTTTCAAAGTTATCATTAAATTCAGTTGTAAGCGTTTGTAAGTCTATTCCTTTAAAAGTTTTCAATAATGTTTTATCGGTATTGTTATTATATTTGCGTTTTTCACCAATCTCTTTAATTATTTCCTATATTTTTTTGTTATCTTTTCCAGCTCTTCTCTTTTTGTCTTATAGTAATTTTGTTTACATTTTTTTATTTCCAAGTTTATTATTGACTTCAATTCATTGTATTGTTTTAATTTTTCGGAATTACTATTCTCTTTGTTACTTGTTAGAACTTTCCACGTCTTATTTTTCTTATCTATCAATTCAACTAATACTTGTGTAATCAAATCTTTCCTTCCTATGTTTTTATTATTCATTTTTAATTTGTTTCCTATTTGGGTTTTCCCTTTTTTTAAAATTATTTTCATATATAGTTTTTATTTCTCTATAGATTTTATTATACATTTCATTTGGAGAATTTATTTCTTTTAATTCTTCCCAATTTTTCTGTTGAAGGTTCTTGATTATTTTATAATAATAATAATAATAAAAAGAGCGAGACTAACAAAAAAAAACATTGCTTAAAACATCAGTAGAGGAATCAGTTTGTAAACACGATAATAGTTTAATTAACTTCCATTTCAACTGTTGAAAGAAAGGGAGAATTTCGCTAGAAAGCACGAGGACCTTGAAACAATCGACAAGAACATGAAGGCAATTTGCGTGGACCTTCTATGCGAATGCGCTAGGGTAGCCTGGTGTATTCCTATAGTTCTGCTAGAGGAGTATTCACACGTCGCATACTCCTTTTTATTAAGGCTTAGCTAGCAGAGGTTACAAAGTTAGATTGCTTGAGTGACAAGAAGGAAAGAGCCCGGACTAATCTTAACGAGAAAAATGCATCCAACACTCTGAACTGCAAGGACAGTTTATTGCTTTGTTTTCTGGATAGGACAATTATTTATTGTTATTCTTCGCTAACTTTATCATTTTTAAAATTTCTTAGGAAATCATCTGGCCAACGAAAGTATGCTATACAAAAGGCCAAAATTGCAACTACTGGGGCAGGAAATGCTGTGCTGCCTTCAAGTGCGTTGTATTTGAACCCATATTAGCCGATGGACCGGGAAGCTGTAGGCCTAAAGATGAAAAGGTGAGGTGTGCCAAAAGTATTACACCCACCTTCCCCCCAGTAAGTTTGTCCTCCTGTCCGGGGTTTCATTTTTTTCAGGAGGTTCAGATGTATGATAAGATCTTGAATTGGGGTTTGTTTAACACCTCTGTAATGTGTGGCGCAGTGGCAACCCGGACCACTGCAGTATGACTAAGGTTGGCGCTAATGACCTTGCTGTCGACGAGCCATTAAGCCTCAAACCCACCCCACTTAAAGTTACAGAGGCGGATGTACAAAGAAAATAAGGAAAGTGACTAACATGCCCAAGACAAGAGCAGATGCCTGCATGTGGATTAGGGTCGCACAAAAATATATAAGAAACAAAAAACACTCTAGAAAAATGTTGCCAACTTAAAAAATAAACAAGCGTGCAGGTAGAAAATAATTTTTTTTAATAAACTGTAAAAAAAAAAACATTAGCAAAAGTTGCAAAGACAAGAAAAAGAAAACAAGAACATTCAAAATAATACCAAAATGGCACAATCACTTGATTCTATATGAATCAGGAAAATACATTAGTTTTTAGACATGATTAAAAAAAACTATAAAACTTGACAAAGTTATAAATTGCACACATTTGCTAAACCAATAGGGATTCTTAATGATGATCTCGCTTCATTATGTTCAATTTCTGTGGGCAGGGAATTACAAAATGTTCTACCAAAAAAAAAACTATATTTGTGAATTATTTCCTTTGCAACTTTAGGCTGTGCAACGTAAAAAAGAAAACTGGATTCATTTCTAGTATGGTATTGGTAATCGGTAACTTGTCGCGTTGAATAGAGAGAATCGTTTTTTACGAAAAAATTCATATTTTTTTTTAAATTTAAATTAAATAATGAGTAGCACGAAGTAATAACGTACTTGTTTGTGCTAACAATAACTACATTCAAGTAAATAAGTAGGTGCGGCATAAATTGAAGTCTCCTATATTATTCTACTTTCTGTTCAACCGCTCGTTCAGGGTCGCGATCCCATTTTTTTTGTTTTACGGGAAACGTACGTATTAACGATAACAGCTGTTACCTAATAAATGTACGTGAAAATATCAGTTGTGTGCGATTAAGTTAAGCACGTGGTAATTCGCAAGCATTTAATCAGCCTAAAAGGAATTTTGTTCGTCAGACCAAAGGCGACTAAAGTTGAAAATGCGTGTCTTCCGTTCCGCCTCCACAGATTGCTCCGGTAAAGTACGATTTTGGCGATGCTAAATGAACTGACATTGATCCACGATGCTAAATCCGTAGCATTACTACCATAAGACCATATGACATACAGTGTAATACAAAGCATCTTGAGTATGTGTATGCATTTACAAGTTCGGTGTAAGAGTAAGCTCGATTATTCATTTTTATTCAGTTGCATCGTAAAAATGAATATGCGTTATTCTTTGATATATTTTCTTCAACGTAAATCGTGTAGCTGCCCATCTCAGTTTGGAACGAAGTGGACGATTTAGAAGCAAAAAGAAAGTGTAGATAGGTGACGTGAAAACCCAGGAATTCGAACCGGAAAATTTACGATCTGAATATTTAAATTAGACCTGAACACATTTGGACGTCCAGTGCTGTTTGGGTTGGTTGCATAATTCCAGGATATGCTTGCTGTTGGCAGGTAGTGGAATCGATGGTTAAATTTAAAAGATGAAAAAACACTCCGAGTGAATCGATACAATCGTTAGAATTAAACAGCCCCAAGAAAAGAGCAATGCATTTCAGAAGTTAATTAAAGTCTTAAGTAGTTTTTTTGTTTCATGTTTACCTTTTTCCGCCTTTCTTTTCTAGGTCTGCTATAAAGAGGGTGTACTGTGTAACGATGCAAACCAGATATGCTGTAGCGGTTTCGAGTGCATAACGCCAAAGGACGATTGCATGGGCAAATGCACTCGTTCGCTTACAAAATGAAAACATAGCCTACGAATAATATTCTACTCTCGTTGCTTGCAAATTGAAATAAAATATTAGTTTCTGCTCTCTACTTGTGTGTAAATTGCGTATACTTGTCTGTATTCGCAATAAAATATTGTTAGCAATAAACGTTTCTATTGACTCGACCATGATTTGTATTATGAGTGCAGGTGGTAATCTCGGTATGTAACTCAAACCAAAACAGAAAGCTTTTGGCTCGATGTTATGAAATGAGCGCATGTTGATAGAGCGCTCCATCAAGTATGGTATATTCATCCTTCCATGCGAAGGGCAGCCTCTCATAGTTCTAATGGTGTACAGCTCGAGATACCATGTCGAGAAATGAAGCTCTTTAATGGATTTTTTCGATGTAAAAATGTTCTTTTGCGCTCGGTTTATCTGGCTTGGCATAGAATCCTTCGCTTGACCACAATTAATTTTTTTATCCCACAGCTTATAAATATCTGAATGAAACAAAAAACTAAAACACACAAATCTAAGTGTTTTATTTTTGTTGTCGTTTTTATAAACTGAGGTCTTTGAAAGAAATAACTGTGGTCAAGTTAAGATCCATCTGTTTTTAGACCCGAACTCGTGTGACATCCTTACCCCATTTCCTCTTTTAAAATGCCCCCAGAAACTCCTTTTGATTCTGAATGATTTACACCACGGGTGTAAAAATTAGCTGGAATACGGTTTATTAGTCGACTGTGCTCGTACTGAGTCAGAGTTGGAACGTGGTCATATTTTTTCACCCAGTGACCCCATTAACCCAGTGACCAAACCAGACCCAGTGGCCCGACATGACCCGGTAATCCCACATGACTCGGTGACCCAAAGTTAGCCAAATGATCCAAGCAACCCACTTTCCAGAAAGGACATTGTTGGTCAGACAGTTCCTTACTAAACCGAAATGGTTAAATGAGATTATACGCAGCTTCATTTAGTCAGTTCAATGGAATTAGCATCAGATCACTTCAACATGCACAGCAAAACTATCAAAAACATATTTCCTGTAAAGCTCGCAGTTACGTAGGCGAGGTTGCTGGCTGTTCGTAAATTGTGTCATAATAAACAAAACAAACCGTTGTGCTTTGAATTAAAATAAAACAAGTCTTACAAGTTTATAACTTGATTGCAAACAGTAACTTCATTACGAGCTGCTTGGCTACTGGTTCTAACCAGTCAGTGGGTCATTTTGGCTCACCCATTCACAACCGAGACTGAGATGCTTACCCGGAAACCTAATCCTTGCATGTAATCCCGGTGTGTGGCTAACCTGCTCCAATTCTAACTTTGTCGTGCAATTTTTAGTTTCGGCCAGTAATTACAGGCATCCAAATAAGGAAAGTAACAAAATAACGAAGACTCAACACTGTTGTATTATAAAACACGGTAGTGCCTTTTGAAACTACTACTAATGTTAAAAACAGAATTTGAAGCAGTTCTATCTCAATACCTATATCATCAAAAAGGATGATATTTTTTTAGTGGTGCTATTTAGTGACCAGCTCTCATCCACGAAACAATCAAAATTATAAGTACATTCGAAGGAGAGAATGAAAAAGCAGCTAAAATGTATTATACTGATATGGCATTTTTCGGACTTTTCCAACAAGAACTTCCCTCAGAATTAAATAAAAAATTTTATGGTCGATAGTTTACAAACCAACTCTAATTCGATAGTATGTGATAAGGAATAGTGCCGTTTTCTTGTGGTCAGTCTAGTATCAATGCCAGGGAAGTGAGGTACGGACCGTTGAATCCTAAATCCTTGTGAGGCGTTGTAGAAAGCATTGTTCTGACCTAACAATGGCTGTGAGTGGGTACAAAAACCTAATTAAGTAAAAGCGCACATATGTAGACTAAAGTCAATAAGAAGCAATTTATGAATCAACACTTCCTCGACGGTTTGTGCAAATTCAGGTCCATTACCAAAAGTCACATAAAAGTACACAAGTTAATTCATTACAAATTTTAGGTCTCGTATTTTTAAATGACTCAATATTTTAAATGAATTACTTGTCCATTTTTATGCCATTCTTGATAATAGACCAGAATTGGCCCGTCACATCAAGGAAGTATTGATTCACAAATGTACAACTTATTGACTTTATTCTACTTTACTAACCTAACAAAGTACCGTCTATTGACTGTTACCGAAACTGGGTTATATACCCCACGATGATGAGAGGGACAATTGATTGGTGCAGAACCTGAAGTCTCGATCGTATCCCGTAGGTTGGCTGCTGAGAATGAAGAATCGGAGAAGTGTTCCGGAGCTGCGCAGTCTTCTTGAGAGCAGTGGGAGATACTGGATGAAAAGCTCGAAAGGGGTGGCATGCATGACCGGAGCCGGCACACTGTTGCCAACCTGGGATTGAGAAGACATGCTGGAAGTCTTGGCCCTTGCTCCAGTCCAGGGAGCAGAGGTGTAAAACGAAGTGATAGCCTAAGCATCCAAGATGGGAGACGTAGCAGTGTTGTCGTCTGGAGTGGAAGAAATGACAGATGAAAAGTCCGGTGATGAACTAGCAGTTGCCGAAAGACGACATGTCAAAGAAAATCCCGAAAGGCCAGAAGGGAATAAACCGCTGGCTACAGGGAAAGCAGATGAAATTCTGGCCAAGAGGGTGGCCTGACGTGAAGAATCCAAAGGAGGGTCCATGATGGAACGTCGAATTCACCAGTGCTTGGTGGCCTGAAGGAAGACGAGAATGACAAACGAAAGACGTAGCTGAGATAATCGACAAGCCATTGATAATGCTTTCAGATGAGCCGCGTGAGTACTGACAGGGATGCGAAGCATCAGGTAACAACAGGAACAATGGGTGCCCCCCCCCCTTTTTTTAAACAAGTGACAGGAGTGAGTAAAGGTAAGCTGAGTCGGCTGACAGGCTGGTGATGTTTCTAATAACAGATGGCCTAAAATAGGCGAGAAGGGCGAATGAAGGTCTGGAAGAGGTAGCAGAAAGATCACCGTTTTGTGTGAAGGCAACAGGCAGGGGCGTTGGGAACGGAGGTCCTGTCATCATGATAATGCGAAGAAAATACTTAGCTGACAGAATAGACACAGATGAGGTAATTGACAGGTCTGTGTTGATGAGATGGTGGTCGATGGATGTGATGTGGGTGCGTGACACCCTGAGGCTGGTGACGGATGTCAGGCGGTGACAGTTTTCAATGAACAGTGACCAGGGGCGTTCATCATTGTTGGATGGAGAGTCGTGATGCTGCCGCCTTGCCTAGGGTCAGAACGACAAACGGAAAATGAAAGAGCCTGCAAAAGCCACACCTTAAGATGCTGCAACACAGGTATGGGTGCAAAACCTGCTTCTTGGAGAAGCTGACAGCGAAGGATGTGACGACCGTTGCATGTAGTGGAAGGTGCAAATGCCTTCGACGAGTAATCCGGGGACTCGAAGGTTGGAAGGCGAGTAGGGGGAACAGCAGCTGTAGCTGGCAACAGATCCTAAGTGGAGGACCTGGACGAACAGCTGCTGGGAGAGGGGGATAAGGCCCCGTGTTGTTTTCCTAGACTTGACTTGGCTTGATGTTACTTGAGTTGACCTTTCCTGGGACCTGATTTGTCGATTCAGCCTGGAGCAAGTAACGTTAGCTCCACAAAGTCCGGCTCGAAGAGTTGAAAGGCCGGGGGCGAAGCCAAATCCTGGTGGCAGGGTGCAGGAGACGTAGTGTCAGAAGTAGTTTCACCGGGGCCGATTACTATGCCAGGAAGAACAAGTGACGGGCAAAGAAGCAGAATTCCAATGGAAGCCTCTCTCGGAGCTCCTTTGAATCGTATCACATTGTCACTGATCTATCGAAGGGTGAGGGATCGGTATTTGGCAAAGGATGACAGCAGCGAAGGACGACGGGAAGAAGAGCTGCAAACTACAGGGGCGAAGAACGATAGTCCGGAAGAGCTGCAATGATGGTCACGATCAGTGACAGGTGCAACAAATGCTGGCGAAGATTAGCCTTGTTCAACTCACATTTAAACCCCTTCACTGACGAGGCAGAGACAACCACTTCTGGAAGGGTATTCCAAACTGGTACAATTTGGCATTAGAAAAGAACTGCAGCCACAGGACACTGCTGCAGAATAATATCCTCGCTAGATTTGCTGCAGTAAATACACGAAGAACTGCTCCAGAAATACTCCAAAACTACTACTGAATCATCTTACAACTGCAGCAATACCGCAGGCACACGCCTGTACTGCTGCAGAAAATATAAAAAATGTTGCTGAATTGCCCTGAACTGCTTCTTAATCGCCTCCGAACTGCTGCAGAATTGCTGCTGAATCACACCTGAAATGCTGCAGAAAACATCCTGATTCCTCCAATACTACTGCAGAATTTCTCGAAGAGTTGCTGCAGTAATGCCATAGATCACACCAGAAATGCTGCAGAAACAATTGCAGAATTCCCCGACGAGACCCTGCAGAAATGCTGCAGAATCGCACCAGGAATTTTACAGAAAACACCCTGAATTTCCCCAAAACTACTGCAGAGTTCTTCCAATAGCTGCTGCAGAATCACTGCAGAAAAACTCCAGACCTGCTGTGGGACTATTCCATTCCAGGCATGTTGTCGAATTACTAAAGAAGTGCTGCATAATTTCATCAGAACTGCTGAAGAATCACTCTTCGACTGCTGCAGGAATGCTCCATTATTGCTGCAGAATTACCCCAGAATTGGTACAATATTACCCCATGCTGCAGAATTACTCTAGGACTGCTGAAGAATTACCCCAGGAATTACCATAAAACTGCTGCAGAATACCCCCCACCAACTCCAAAACTGCTGCAGAAAAATCCCTAGAACTGCTGCAGGTCAATTCTGGAGTATGTGTGTAAGTATGCCTGTCAATATCGTATTTACCTACTACTCTTCTTGTTCGACCTCATGAAGCATTTTGTAATGACATATTTGTTTCAGCTGTACCATGTGATAAAAAGCTTGGTCTGGGTGAACTGTTTCAGGTTTATTGTGTTTGTAAAGATGGATGTTGTGAAGTGTTTGTGAGAAATGATATTTGTCTTACTGTGACATGGTATAATGGGGTGTAAAACGATACATTCGGACTCCACCATGGTTGCATTCCGTCCCCACAATATTGAATAGTTTTACTTTGTATGTTAATAAGCTGCAAGTTGTTGTATGTTTTATAATTTTAGTTGAATTTTTATTGTTTTATGTTAATTACTGTATTTTGTTGAACTTTGATAGGACATACCCATGGTGACTTTCAGTTACCATTGTTAGATTTGTTGTTACGACAGTTACATTTATTTGCTCCATACGTCTTTTTTACATTGCCATCGTTTTTATTTATTTTTTGACATCATGTATTTTGTCTCATTATATTCTTTGCCTAAGCAAAAAAAAATATTTAAGAGGTACAGGACTATTAAATGCATAAAATAAATATTTTCTTTCCTATTGCTTTTTCCTGATACAAAATCTATTTTATATTCGATTGTTACCTGATATATGAAGTTTTCAGTTCTCAGTTTTAAAGTTGAAACGACCCCAGTCTTATAATCACAAGCGTAGCATGGTCAATACAGTTATTACACATCAGATTCTACAGCCTTGGATCTAGAAGACCACTTCGCCCATCAATTTCAGATTGGTGGCTTTTCAATGCGTCAGGGTGAGACGCCACTTGCTCCATCACGACAGTACTCAATAGTCTACCGGTCTGGATGGCACGTCGACTGTTTCAACTGCGCACCGGCCACTCGCTTCTCCCAGGGCACAAGCGACGGTGAGGGCGCGTTTATGCAACGACTCGCTTTTGCATTCTCGCAGCTAGAACTCAATCGCGATGGCAAAGGTGACATTGCCATGGTAACAACGCTAAATGGATTAGCTAAATCCGACATCGTTTGAGTAAATACTTGCAGTCTTAGAATCCGTGCCAATAATATAAAGAATTCCTCATGACGAAATAATTTTCCCAAACGCTTCTGAACTCACGTTATTTGTTATTTTCGTTGCGAGGTGGCAGACATAAAACCGCCGCCATGTTGGAATTTGAGGTGATTTCTAGCTTCAAGCTGCGAGAATGCAAAAGCGAGTGGTTGCATAAACGTGCCCTTAGGGTGGAGTCCCAGTGGAGATTGTGAGTGTGGTGAAATTAGTACTGTGACCCATCTGGTTTTTCATTGCACGCTACATCGACAAGTGCATCATGGGATTTCACAGTAGGCATCGGGGTGCCCATTACCTAAGCATACGCTAAGAGCGGTGTCTCTCAAGAAAGACAGTCAATGGTTGCGAGCTTTGGCAAGGGTTGAGAAAGACGCGGGTATTTTGGTGTCGATTATATTCCCTGGTTGTGTATTTTACAGCACCTCACCGCCTACCCGATGCCAGTCTCCCCCTCTCACCAGAGAGCAACTACCAGTGCCTTTGATGTGTGTTTTGAATAGCACTGTGAATGTGTAGTTGACAGTACTTTGGCATGTATCAAGCCTGTCTTTCATAGTTCTTTTGGGCTGCTTCAGCCATAGAAGAATAAAGGGGTGGGGATGGAAAAGAAACTGGCTGTCTGCTCACATCAACGCACTCTCTAACGTTTCCATGGCAACCAGGCACGTTAACGGAAAGTACTCTCTGCCATCTTGGATCGTCGATTTTTTGGCCGAACTCGTCAATCGCTATATTAGTTGTGTAATTACTAATTCACGGTAACTAACTGATTTGTCTTTTTTCGATAGAATTGTTGTCTAACTTTCATTGTGTTGCTGACATGTATTTACGATGATGCAGGCTCTATGTAAACTACCCTGAAACGATGCTGTAAACAGAAACATAAGACCAGTGCAACTAATTCGGTCTCCGATGGAAAAGCTAACAGCCATTTTTTAAAACACCCTTTTTTAAAAAGGGTAATTATTGATTGTATGGTTTGATACGTTACCTGAACGGACGTTTACAAAAAGAATTGAAGTATGGCCCTGTACTAATTTGAACGATGTAACTTCTGCAGTGTTCTGTATTAACGCCGAAATTTATTGCATGAAAATGCGCTCACAATCGTCCATTCATATCCACAATGCATGTACAGACATAGGAGAAGAAAGGGGTGCACCCAGTTGCTATTAACGAACGCACTACAGAACAGGCGCATTGTTGTGAACCTACTTCTGCCGCGTCCTCCTTTGATCAGATCAGTAAGGGTACCGACGCGTGGGGGTTAAGTTACTTTTCCACCCCCACCCCTTTCATCTCCTATGCTTCAGCTTATCTATGTTTGGCTTTAGTACATAGTGTATGACGTGATTTGTGGTTGTCGGTTTAGCTGTGTCTCTGTATTACTTAGGGTGGGCGGGTGGCCTAGAGCCGAGGCCCCAATAAATCTAGACACACGCTAGTGTGTCGCTCTAAGTAAGGCAACAAACGTCACAACAAACATCATATCAATTCAATTGTCGAGGTTGTAAACCATTGTAGCGCGACGCCATACTGTCAGTGTCTTATATCCTGAAGCATAGTTGGGCACATTTCAGGTACATGGGGAAAAATAATAATGCGGTACAAAAGCCTAAATTGTGTTGAAATCGAGAGCAATGACCCAACTGGCAAAAATTAACTCGTGTAGGAATGCCAGCTAAGCTGCTTTCAATGCAAAATCTGACCGTCAATAACGTTGCAAATGTGTTACGACTAGCTAGCTAGCTAATTCGCTCATCCCCATTTTTTAATCCCATAGGGTGATTATTCATCGATACCGAGATAACGGGAAAGCTTCCAGCTATGAAATTGGACGAATGGGTGTAGTACAATACGAACTGCGTATCTTTTATGGTTTGGAGCCTGGGGCGTAACGGGGATGGCGTGGGAGGGCACGTAAGTACGAAAATATTGTTATAACCATTGTTAGTATCGTCGGCATCGTCTCTCATTGGGCGGCCAAACTTCGGACAATGAGAACGTGTATATTGACGTGTGCGCCTAAACAAAAACTAGTGTGTCATGATAAATCTAAACAACGTTGCAAAGAAATTTTATTCACGTCCATTCACGAAAAATAAACCAACTGTAAAAACAAAGCAAAACAAACAAAGCCAAAAACTGGTAAAGAGGCCTCCAAGTTGAGAGTGGTTTGGCCCTTCAAAGGAGTGATATCAACACACCAAAACTAACTAAGTAAAACAAATTACAACAAAATTAAAACCAAACCAAAAACCTATAAAGAGGTGAATAGGTGAGAATAGTTAGACCTAGCCTATAGGCAAAGGTAATAGCAAACTGTTTGAAAACCAATTTCTTGTTGACGTGGCACTTTATTACACATCTCCACGGTAATGGAGTTGAGTCAATACACAATTTTAAAAAAAAGGAGTGATATCATATCAAAAACAAAAACCGGTAAAAGGGGCTGCGAAGTTCCGAATGGTTCGGCCCCTCAAAGGAGTGATATCAACACACCAAAACATTCGCCGAGTTAATCGCACCGAATAATACTTTGGGCGTTAAATGAAAACTTGAATACTGTTATACCGAAAGTAGCAATGTTCTAGTTTTCTTTTAACCTTCGAACTATTAAGCAGTGCGATTAACTTGGCGAATGTTTTGGTGTGTTGATATCACTCCTTTGAAGGGTCGAACCATTCGGAACTTGGTGACCCTTTTTACCAGTTTTGGTTTTTGATATGATACACTTTACTGTTACAGTTCTTGTTTGTCTTGGGGTGCACGGATTCGCACCAGAATCTGGAATCAGTTTTCGAACCGATATACCAACTGATTCTCTTACACAAGACATTACACCGCTTTTTTTCTGGCACTGAATACTAATTATAACCCAATTTCACGATCTCAGTCCACCTTTAACAATCGAACACGACGGTATTTCAACAATGGTTTAGGACTGAGATGCAAAAGGAGCAGTGATATCGGATATCACGCCTGTTCTTGGATATCACGCCTGGATATCACACCCGCTTATGAATTAACGAACCTCACGCTTGCTCCAGATGTTAAAAAGGACGTTACAGCCTCGATTAAAATTAAGAACAGCACCGTAACGAGCTAGTTTTGCTTAAGCGAGAAAAAAATGCTTTTGTTTTATTTATTTAATTTTTATTGTAGCACGAAAACATTATGACACTTAATTGAAAGGTTATTTACTATTTAAAATTACAAACGACATCACAGCCTCGATTAAAACTGAGAACAGATTCTGTTTTCCTCGTCAGTCGGAACAGTACAAACTTGTGTTGGTGGGTAGCTCACACACTACCCGACTCCTCTTGACACGCTACGCCCTTCCTCTTCCCCCGCCACTCCGCAAAAATCTTGACAAAGCCTAATGCTAGCCATTCTGAAACAAACGACCGTCATGGTTTGCATTTTTTTTTATTTATTTACTAAATGTGGAGCTTTACAACTTGAAATAAACCTAAGCCAAAATTATTACACATTGACTATATGTTTATTTATCATTAATCGAGCTCATTTGGCTCTCCGTCCTATAATTTCACGTTTATTGTCTTACCGCATAACTGTTCCAAATTCCGAAAGCATCCATCATCGCACAATGAACGAATACCCAGTGAGCCAACAAAGGTTCTCTGCTTTTATGTCTGTATTGTTACTCGATTCCGAAAAGCCCCATCACCGTTCATAGTTCGGAAACTCAACGCCGAATAGCACCTTCAAACAACTTATCACCCAGTTTAGACGACCTCAGTACTATACAACAACGCTTGTAACAATGCAACAAACCTGATACCTTCATCCCAGGCCAGAAGGACTGGGATTTTTATATCCCAGGCATGGAGTACTGAGATCGACAAAGGGTCAACAAATAACGAATCGTGCTGACGTTCTTTTGCTCAGAAAGCAAGAAAAGTATGACTGCGTGCAACAAAGTTTACACAAAAAATGAATCCTAATGCCGGTTTTCTCCTTCAGCGAGCAAAGACGATATTGCAATAACAATGATCAGTGAATGCACTTTTCAATTGTTACGCGGCTGGATAATAAATAGGTCATTACCCGCTTTCCTCGTACTGAGCTCAACAATGGCTCGGCCCCTGCAGGAGCCCTGCGGAGCCTTGACATTGTTAACCTCAATACTCGGAAATCGGGTAATAACCGATTAAAGTACAGGAAAAATAGGGTTTGAAAAATGCATTAATTCGGCCAGGGTTGAAACTTGCAGGATAACTTCAATTTGGCACCAGATTAAAGAATCAAAAGAGTCCCTAGTGATTCTGGGGGTGGAACAATGTTTTTTAGATGATTGTATCGTTTTTAAGGGTGTAAATACAGAAAAAAATTTTTTTAATTCGAAATTTCTCAAAAGAGGTATTGTTACATCTCAGCACTTGAACACCATGTAATTTCCTATACTACCAAGTCAATGAAATGAAGCACAAGTGGTACAAGACCTACTTTTACCCTTAAAACTTGAATATTTCACGTTAAAATAGTGAAAGTGGTCATATAGGAAAAATTCAGTCATATAGACCAAAAGAAAAACCCCACATTATAACTTAGATGAAAGATGAAGACGTATATTTTCCAACAAAGGTAATTAAAAAAAATTGTTTTACTTAGGAGCTAAGCTACGGCAGTTTATCTACATTGTAGCCATGCGATTTTTGCATCATTTTACGATAAGGGCCATCTTTAAATTGCTATAGTACCCGTTCTTATGCCGATAGATGGGTGCGATTACCCTTAGAACACGACGAAGACGTATATTTCCATCGAGGGCATTATAATGATTTATATTAATTAGGAAGTAATCTACGGCTGTTTATGTATATTCAGTGTTATGATTTTTGTGTCGTTTTACCTCAAATTCCACCTTTAAACTGCTTCAGTTTCCGTTTTAATGCCTATAAATGAATGTGTTTAGACTTAGATGAAAGATGAATAAGTATATTTTTCAACAAGGGTAATTAAGACGATTTCTTCTAATTAAGATAGCTATTGCAGTAGTTTAAAGATGGAACTTGTCCTAAAACGATGCAATAATCACAGCGCTACAACGTAGATAACCTGCTGTAGCTTAGCTCCTAATTAAAATAAATCGTTTTAATTGCCCTTGTTGGAAGATATGCATCTTCATCTTTAAGCTAAGCATAATCACAGTAATTTATCTTAATTGGAAGAGATGGAACTTGTCGTAAAACAACACAAAAATCATAGTGCTACCAAGTAGATAAACTGCCGTAGCTTACTTAGCTCCTAAATAAAATCAAGTGTTTTAATTGCTTTTGTTGTAAAATATACACCTTCATCTTTCACCTAAGTCTAATCACATTTATTTATCTTAGTTGAACGAATTTTGCAGCAGCTTAAAGGTAGAACTTATCGTAAAATGTCGCAGAAAGCACAGCACTACAATGTAGAAAACTGTTGTAGCTTATTAATATAAATTAACGTGAGAACCGTTGTTACAAAATATACATCTTATACGTCTTAATTAGTGCGGCTACTGCAGCAATTCAAAGATGGAACTTGAGGTAAAGAGACGCAAAAATAACAGTGCTGCAACCTAGATAAGCTGCCATAGCTTAACTTCTAATTAACATGAATCATTATAATTACCTTTGTTAAAAAAGATACATCTTCATATTTCATTATAATCCGTGTCAGTCTGGCTCAGCGGTAGGACCTCGGCCTTTGGTTCCAAATGTCCTGGGTTCGATTCCCGGCTCAGGCAGTCTTGACATATTAGTTCAAGAGGCAACGTAAATAGGTTTGCATCTGTATTTAGTTTCAGTATAATCCTAATCACATCCATTTATCTTATTTAGTACAATTATTGCAGCAGCTTAAAGATGTCACTTGTCGTAAAATAACGCTAAAAGCATAGTGCTACAAAGTAGAAAAACTGCCGTAGCTTAGCTTCTAATTAATGTAAACCGTTTTAATTGCCCTTGTTGGAAAACATTTATTTAAACCCAATTATGTCAGTTGATCTTAATTAGAACTAACATTGCAGCTGTTTAAATTCAGGAATTACAATACACATATGTGCTGTAATATGTATAGAATACACAACGGTCTAATAGAAATTAATTGACGAATTTGGGTCAGAAGCGTTAGTTTTACGAAAAATAAACATGGAACATTTTTGGAAGGGAATTTATTTCTAAACATTATTGGTAACTGGTTTATTTTCAATCAGATAAAATGTTTAGGACGGTAGAAACAGAAAACTATTTTGTGGTCGCCATATTTTGACGCCATCTTGAAGTTTAGGGTAAAACTACCTGTGCAAAAATGTCTCAACATTTACCATTGGAAGTAATTTTTTTCTTCTTTCAGTCTATATGATTGAATCTTGTATTTAGTAGGTAAGGTGTCACGTTCCCTATTTTAAAATTAAACATTCAAGTGTTAAGGGTACAAGTAGGTCTTATACCACTTTCGCTTCATTTCATCGGCTCGATAGTACAGGATACACGGTGTTTGAGTGCTGAGATGTAACAATACTATACCTCACACAAATCTTTTGAGCAATTTAGAATTTTACCAAAATATTTCTCGATTTACACCTATAAAAATGATACTATCCCCGAAAACACTGTACCACCCCCAGAATCACTATGGACTCTTTTGATTCTTTAAACTGATACCAAAATGAAGTTATCCTGCAAGTTTAAACCCTGGCAGAATTACTGCATCCCCCCCCCCCCCCCATTTTGGGTCTTTTTTTCTATACTACTATACTTCTCCAAAAAAATGTTTTAAGAGAAGTTGTCTGAAGGGGATGTTCGTCGTTGAGTTTCCGCGGTATAAACGGTGATGGGGCACTTCGGAATCGAGTTACAATCAATAAACACGAGCACAGAGCCTTCCACTAAGGAAGGAATAACATTGCTGCCAACAATGGCATGTTTGTCGCATTGTCGACCTTTCTGACCAAAAGAACGTCAGCACGATTCATTCTTTGTTGTGTGCTGTGCTATTGTCGGACTTAGATAGTGAAATTGGGTGATAAATAGGTTATCAGCCACTTTGCTAGGAGAGATACAACAATGGCTCGGCCCTGCTGGCCTCGATATTGTTATATCGCTCTCCTCGGAAAAGTGGCTGATAACCTATGCATATTAATGCGACTAGAAGCTTTGGAAATTGTGTAGACGACGGGGTTTACCGAGTAGACAACAGAAAGTCTCATTTCAGAGCTGTGCATAAAATATTTAAGTATAAAAAAGGTCTTTCAACATCGTTATTTCTTGCTAATTATTTATTACTACCACTGCTTATCACCCAATTTCACGATCTCAGTCCTCCTTTTACCAATCCAACACGATGGCATTGCAACAATGGTTTAGGACTGAGATGCAAAAGGAGGAGTGATGTCGGATATCACGCCTGCTCTTGGATATCTCGCTCTAGCTCTGGATCTCACGCCTGGTCCAACACTATCTCTGCTCGTGTTTATGGAGTGCTCGTTACTCAATTCTGAAGTGCCCCATCACCGTTCATACTGTGGAAACTCAACAACGAATAGCCCTTCAGGCAACAACTTTTTTGTGTACAGAGCATTGTTGCTTGGTTCCTAAGATCCATCACCGTTCAAGCATGGGGCTCCTACTGTGGCAGCGTGTCCTCACGCAATCGTTACCAGCACAAAGAGCGCTAACCACTTGGTCAAAGACCGCAGACACGCAGACAGTATGGCGATGGTAACCGTAGCTTAAACCAGCCCACATTGGGGTTCAAAGATTCCGGTAAATGGTCATTACACTGTCACAAACTGCCACAATTCGTGGTATTTTTACAAATCGCATATGGCAAGTGTTATCTAACATAATTTACCTTCACGAAATTAGCTCTCCTTAGTGTTGTTTGCCGGCCATTTTTAAGCTGCTTTATCGCAAAGTACGGTTGCTTTATTTGGACACTGTAGCGTGAGAAACGCTAACTATTTGAAGATGACTCCCCCACCATTGGGATTTTTGCATGTGTGAGTGAGTGTGGGGATTTTCGCCTTCTTGAGTTGACTGCATTTTTGAAATTAGGTTTTGCACTCTGTTCTTGTGTGAATATTTACCCGTTGGAGTTTTTTTTCCCGTTTATAATTTATTGTAGCGTTATCTTCTCGTGTTGATAGGTTTTTGCACCCATTATGTTTATTTAGTTAGGGTTAGTTTTCTTACGACAGTGGTGGCGTCGGTTTGGTGTGCTCTGGGATTGGCTGGTGTGTCACGTGGTGTTTTCCCCTCGAGTTTCAACTAACCCACGACCATGTGAAGCGTCGGGACACTCTCTGCGTTACTTTTGACTGTGTGGCGGATTAATTCCCTCGTTTCGAAACCACTATGTAGAAAAACAAACAAGTCAGTAAGATATTTCAGGGCCCGCCGTGGCTCTTGTCTCCCGGTAGAGAGGGACAATCAATTTCTGTCGGTCGCCCGTAGAAGTTCTGACGTCTGCTTGACCGCCATGAAGCCAGCGTGTCCGTCGTAATATTGCATAGCAAGCGTTTGCTGATGTTGGCGGTAACAGGAAAAAGTTTATGAGCAATACACGAGATGTCCAATTCTCTTGGGTTCCACGCCTGTTTGTTCGGTTGGTCCACTCCAAGGTGTCTTCGTACCGTGAGTAACTAAGGCCGTGCTATTGTACTACAGTGTTCATATATTCGTGAGAGGAATTTTGTGAGTCATGGTCGCTGCTGGAGAGCGTGTTCCATTTTGCGTATTCGTTGTACTGTCTGGTCTTAGGTGGGAAATAATAACTGAGTGAAACTCGCGAGACTCTTTCTACAAATTTGGGCTTGGGCCGCCACACTGTCGTTTAGGTTTTTACAAAGTGTTTATTTTTTTTTTTAGTGTATTGGTTTAGTGTGTGATACATGTATAGTTTGATAACTAGGGTTTGCTCACGTCAGTATTCTTGGAGCATGAATTAACTACCTAGGTAACGTTAAGCTTGTGGGTAACGCTCCTTGTGAGCTTTATGGAATCTAATGAACTTGAAAGAATTATTTATTATAGCTTACATAATTAAGTGTGAACAGGCTTTCCTGTCAGTTAACATTTGGAAACGGGAAAAAGGGTGATAAGCCTAGGTTCCGAGTTACTTTTTTGGTACTAGCCTACTTGTGGTAAAATGGGTTATGGTTCAGAGGAACAGACTAACCAGAGAAAGTTTTGGAGTTAGGCTAGGCCTACTACAATACTGACTTGCCGGTGGAGTACATTTCCCTAGAATTGGTTAATTATTTTCTATTTATATGTGGAGTAGGGAATATAATGTATATATGGGCATGCCGAAAATGTTCGAGGTTAATTATTGACTAAGGCCTCTGTAGAAATTTAGATTTGGGTTGAAATACTTTTGGACTGGTCAATTAGAAATTTAGGTCTTGGTCTGATGAGTGAGAATTTATATAGAACAGGTCTATGTGATCTTAGAACTCCATATTTAACATTGAATTTTGGAGTACCATGCCTGGTTGTTATTCATTGAATAAATGTATATTTTTTTTGTTTATTTGGTTGTATTTGTGACCTTGGTCACTAGAACGTATGCATCGGCTCTGTAGGGAGGATTACAGGGGAGGGGAAAGTTTATTGCTAGCCTTTTCTTAATGGAAACCGCCTTCCTCAGAGTCGTTAAGTGTCATTGGATTAAGCACTAAAAATTAAGGTTTCATTTGGGGGCCTGTCCGGTTCACTTGGGGACCTTTCGGTTCATTAAAGTGGGTTTTCATTCAGTGTGATGCTTTCTGGTGAATACGGTGCCCGAATTTGGTAAGAAATTCATGCAATGCAGTATTGTTGGATCTGGTAGAAATTACCGATGTATGCTTGGTTAACAGGCTTCAATCGCCTGCAGTGGATTTGCTTGGTCAAGGTCTCAAAGTGGAAGCGGCATCTATTAATTTTAGGGGTATTATCAATTATTGCGATTATGACTTCTCCTGGGGGAAATCTTCCAAGAAGTAGGGGATTCACTCCTCATGGTACGGGTACAACGCCTCCTTCGTCACCTGGTCACTTGTTGAATCTTCCTTTTTCTGGTAGGGGTCGGGGTTACACACCCGATAGAGTTTCGGCCACTCGGGTATCAGCCGCTCAACAAGTAACTCTCGAGGCTGCGGAATATAATAGGCTAAAGGGTATTGAGGCTCAGTATTTCAAAGACCTTGCAAGTTCCGATGCTACTTGGTCGGGTACTAACAGGGCTTCAGCAGGTTTAGGGTCAGTGGTTCCCAATCTGCCCCCAAGGTTACCCAAGTTTCAAGCCGAGCCTTATAATGGTTCTCCCGCAGGTTCAGGACCCAAAAGTTTTCTCATTAGGCTTGAACAGTTGAAATTAAGTCAGAATGTCCCTGATCGACTCTTCTTGGACCGTTGGGTCCCAGCTCATCTAATTGATGAAGCATTTGAATGGTACATGGCCAGCATTGGTTGGAACTCGTGGGGTGAGTTCAAAAGTGATTTTATGTGCCATTTTCAAAAGCCCAATGCTGATAATGCTGTCTATGAATGCATTATAAATAGGTGCCAAAAAGATGGTGAAACAGTGGCAGATTATGCTGAGGATATGCTGAAGTTCTTTCGTCAGCTGGTGGTGCCTGCTGATGAAGCAGCTAACATGCGTTACATCTATAGAAATCTTTCCGGTCCAATTAGGTTCATGTTGACCAACCACACCTATTTCACTGTAAGAGCCTTAATTGCTGGTGCTCGTAGGGTCGAGTCCTGCATGGATGTCGTGGTTCCAATGGTTGAAACCGCCAGTAGGGGCCCCCCATCAGGTCGTCCGCAGACGAATCAAAATAACCTCAAGCGCAGTCAGCCCAAGATTGGGGCTTGTTACATTTGTGCCGAAACTGATCATTTTGCTAGGTTATGCCCACAACGTTGCAGAGGCGGAACTGGGGAACGCCCCGCAGAGTGGAGGATCCAACCCTCAACGCTGGAATCCCCTCTTAAACCTAATCAAGCCAGGACGATGGAGTCGTGAGTCTGGATGCTGTTCAGTTTATTGAAGTGATGTTGGGCGCTCGCCTGCACTTCAGGCACGGCAGACTGTCGGAGGCATGACTTTGGATTAATTGGGAATGGCGTAAGGTTCGTAATGAATTTCGAAAGGATGAGTCGAAAAGGGGACCGAAAGATGGTGTGCAGCCGGAATGGCGTCTGCAACCCTTGTGCCCATTCCAAATCTGTTGCCATGCCTCCGGCCATCAGCACGAGACCGAAAGGCAAAGCATACATGGTACAACGTGGTATTGTTACAGAATATGCAAGGTTACTTGATACCCGGGATCAGGAGAGTCCCGTCTTGTTACAGTTTTACATGGTGGAGAGTCCAGAGTAACTGCAGTCACTGCAGAAGCTTCGGGGGAGGGAAAGGAAATCGCTGACCCCATTCAGCGTCATAGTTGTAAATTGTGAAATTTTAAAGAAATAATTTGTACAGCATGAGATTTATTTTTTAAACACATAGATCGAATTGGATGAAAACCGGTGAACATGGTTGCATTTTACGACCGAGAAAAAAGGGAGAGGGTTTCTTCAAGCTAACCAGTGAATTAATCCCCCATCAAATGACAAATCTTTAACAATCTCCATTTTTTCTGGTAAAGGAAAAAGTTTTCACATGATTGGATGCGCATCTGGTCTTTAAACTCAACATATCAAATTGGATGAAAGCCAGAGCACATGGTCGCATTTTACAACAGTAAAAAAAAAGGCAGGATGCTTTAAACGTAGCTGGTGACGTAGACCCCAACAAATGACAAATTTTTAACAATTTCCATTTTCTCAAGCAAAGGAAAAAGTCTTTACACGATTGTATGCGCATCGGACCTTCCAATTCATAATTAAAATTTACCGACTTAAACCTTGATTTATTGATTTACAACTGCGTTTTTATACGTAGTACTGCCTTAAGGCTTCTAAACTATCAACCAAGATTTTTTACTTCAATGTGGGGGAGTTAAAAGCCCAACAAGACTACCCATGGTTGCGATCCGGACAGTGACAAGAGTATGTTCCGTTCTCAGAAATTTTGCTTAACTGCAGCACAAAACGCGTTCAGTTTAAGCCGGGTCAGATTAACAAGTTGCTCGCCATTTTACGGATTTGATCTTTTTGAAAAATTACGCAAATAGGAAACGCCAACGAACTATAAACTTAGATTAAAAAGAAAGCAACGGTAACAAACCGACAGTTAAAAACCAAAAAAATGAACGCTATTGTCAAACCGTTACATCACATTAACCTTTTACAAAATCATAAAATTAAATTAAAATATAAGAGAGTTGTAAGTGAAAAGCGGATGGCCCCCTAGAAACGAAAAATTGGCGGCTAAAAAGGCCGTGAAACGGAGCCAAGTTTTCGTTTCTTGGTTTTATAAATTAGGGACAGGCGCCTAAAGTGGTAATGAATTAAATCTATAAACAAAAAGAAAACTGCAAGTCAACCATTTACGTCAAAAAGCAGGTCAGAGACAAAACAGTCTCTTGATCTACAACAAGCCAGTAAGAGGCGCGATATCAAAACCTAAAATAAGCGGCATCAAATACCACAGTGTCAAACTAAGTAACCCAAGACAGAACAAAACCATTTGGCACCCGCGATTTAACGCTTAAGACAGTGCCTTCCGTTTTTTTTTGTTTTAAATTACAAGCCTCTCGCGATTTAACGCAAGTCGGAGGATAACAAACGATTTAAATGGGTCAAAAAAGCAAATTTTACATCTTTTTTAGCGCGATTTAACGCCGTCCTAAATAGCGTGTAAAGTTTACTTTTTATTAGTTTTAGCTTTACGTCTAGTCAAATCGTCACGAACATGGCGTCCTTGGAGACTGACAGGGGAATTTGGTCCCAATTGAATACTTCCACCTGTGCTGCCCCGTGCAACGTAACATGTTCATCAGATAGACATGCAATTTCGATTACAGCTAACCTATAACTTGTTGTAGGGAAGGCGTGGGTTTACTTTCAAAACAGTCTCCCGTATTTAGTATAAATTAACGTAAATCCGCTGTTCCTTTTTCCCGTCATACACATATAATTCGAAATTAAATCTTTATAAAATAATAACCTTGAGTTTAAGGAAAATGAACAAAATCCAATTTTAAAATACCTGCTTTTTTCGTCCTTAGCAATTACACAAACCAAAGTGACAATCTTCAAATGTAGCTTATGCAAATAAAAAAAAGTAACATTTCCTCGTAAAATTGCCTAAATTCGAAAAAACAAATCAACTTCAATTGTCAGAAAACAACGCTTGTTTCATAGTGCTTAACTTAGCTAAATGCTACAGATAGCGAAAAGGTGCTAATGATACCCAAGAAGATTGAACAAACTGGATTTTTTCGTGCTACTCTGGCATATATCCTTAATCGTTGTTAATCATTTTATCTTGGTTGCAAAATTCTAAAAGAATCCACTTGGTTGTTCGACTCATGAATGATTGCCTATCATTTAAACAAAATTTCGAGTTATGAAACCGTCACTTCACACTAAGTCACTACATTATAAGAAATTGTATCAAACCTATAAGCATGAAATTCATTTTACCAAATAATCGAACCCAAATTATAATTCAGCTGTTTTTTTTTCAACACATTTGATAGTTCACTTACTTACGCTAAAAGTCCAATTTCCAAATTCACTTTCGGCTTCTTTCGGTAAGACATCAACCAAAGTTGCTTTTAGGTTAGGTACGCTTCCAGAAGTTAAGGTGATTGGTGCAATTCCGGACATCAAAAGCTTGTCGTTAGTTTAGAAAACAGTTGCTGTCCGGGCTATTCGTCTGGTGTCACGAAATTTCAGGTTCAAAAGTCCAAACGGTGGCTCAACAGTCTGGAAAACCAGGAATCTTGCTTCAATTTTGGTCTCCTCTCCATTCGGTCTGCATGGTGGTACCGTTTTTCTTTGGATGTCCAAAACGATCGTTAGGCTCGTCAATCGTCTTTCTTGCCAATCCAAAATTCGTGTCGGAAAATTCTGCTTCGTCCAACTTGAAACTTAGCGTCATTCCAAATAGTCTTACGGAACATCATCTATGGTCGGTCTGGTATTTCGTCCAAAACGTTGTCAAATTTAGTCCAAAATTTCGAATTTACCTCGGTCCAAAGTTCTTCATTTTTTAAACTCCGGCCTAATGCACCAAAATCTGCAGAGGCGGAACTGGGCAACGCCCCGCAGAGTGGAGGATCCAACCCTCAATGCTGGAATCCCCTCTTAAACTTAATCAAGCCAGGACGATGGAGTCGTGAGTCTGGATGCTGTTCAGTTTATTGAAGTGATGTTGGGCGCTCGCCTGCACTTCAGGCACGGCAGACTGTCGGAGGCATGACTTTGGATTAATTGGGAATGGCGTAAGGTTCGTAATGAATTTCGAAAGGATGAGTCGAAAAGGGGACCGAAAGATGGTGTGCAGCCGGAATGGCGTCTGCAACCCTTGTGCCCATTCTAAATCTGTTGCCATGCCTCCGGCCATCAGCACGAGACCGAAAGGCAAAGCATACATGGTACAACGTGGCATTGTTACAGAATATGCAAGGTTACTTGATACCCGGGAACAGCAGAGTCCCGTCTTGTTACAGTTTTACATGGTGGAGAGTCCAGAGTAACTGCAGTCACTGCAACGTATCGCTATTGGCTCTCAACCCTCTAGGTCGGAAAACCGCAGAGGGTCCCCTCCAGTGCCAGGGGTGGGGTCCCAGAAAAGGTAGTTCGGTCTTTGCCAGCAGAAGATTTCATCGGGGTGGAGGAAATTGTAGGTTACCCTAGGCCTGGTAAGGTTGCATCGGTTGAAGTCGAAATTGAGGGTTCCAAGGTCGTGGGCCAGTGGGATGGCGCTTCACCGTATACTATCGTTGGGCCTAATTTTCTTCAGCTTTTTATTCAAAAAGGGTTGCGCATTCGCCCATTAAAAGAAGCCATTCGTTCTACCGGTGGCGAAGGGTTTCCTACTTTAGGTTGGGTCATTGTGAGAATGAAATTCCCCGGGAAGGAAATTCGTCATCCGGTTGTGATTGCCGAGAGCTTGGCCCAGTCATGCCTTATTAGATCTGACGTCATGGATCTCCATGGCGCAGTTGTGGAAATGACCAACACTCGCTGGTACTGGTTGGATGTTCCTTGTTTGAGATTTCCATTTTGTGGGTCCATGGCTAAAACTTCCTCCGTTAATTTAATTCAGGGTTCCACAGTGGAAAGAGTCAGTTCAGCAAACCTGAATGACGAACAGACGGAAGATCTGATGCGGGTTTTTGAAAAGTATCCTTCAGTGATGTGCGATGAGCCAGGTCGAAAATCGCTGATTACTCATCATATCGATACTGGGGATCATCCTCCCGTCTCTTCTCAGCCCTACCGTATGCATGGTGCCAAACTGAAAGCGCTGGATGAAATATTGGATGAAATGAAGGAAAGAGGACAAATCTTAACCACGCAAGGACCATGGGCGTCCCCTACGTTTCTCAGGCCTAAAAGTGATGGCACATTTAGGCTTTGTGTTAATTACCAGCACTTGAATGCTATTACGGTCAGGGACAAATATCCCTTACCTAGAATTGACGAACTGACTGACATAATGGGCCAGCCTCGTTATATAACCACTCTGGACTTGCGCAGTGGTTTTTGGCAACTTCCTCTTGACGAGGAGTCGCAGATTAGGGCGGCATTCATATGTCCGCGAGGTCTTTTCAAACCTACCGTTCTTATGTTTGGTCTCCACAACTCACCTGCATCATTTCAACGACTTATCAACCACCTAATGCTTGATTTTGCAGATGGGGTGGTAGCCTATATTGATGACATAGTCATTGCTTCGCAAGATTTTGCGTCACACTTAAGAACACTGGATAAGGTGCTTACTCACTTGCAGGATGCTGGGCTTACGGTAAACATGGATAAGGTCCAGGTTTGCCAACCGGAGACAAAGGTATTGGGTATCATCATTTCAGCCAGTGGTGGCAGGGTTAACCCCGAAAAAGTTGAAGCAGTCAAGTCTATGCCTCCTCCACGTACTGTGAAGCAGGTTCGTCAGTTCTTGGGCCTCACCTCCTATTATAAGAGATTTGTCCGCGGGTACTCTCACATTGTGGAACCTCTGAACCGTCTCCGGTCATCGTTGGATTTGGACTCAGGAATGTGATGAAGCATTTTCAAGGTTAAAGGAACTTGTCTGTTCGGCTCCGGTTGTTCAGGCACCCAATTTTGAACTCCCTTTTGTAGTTCATACGGATGCGAGTGCAGTAGGAATTGGGGCCGTGCTTCTTCAACAGGATCCGTCCAAAGGTAAAGGACTGGTTACCATTCAATACGCAAGCAGGGCCTTGTCGGCTATTGAGAGGAAATACTCCACTGTTCAGCGGGAATTTTTGGCTATCGTTTTGGCAGTCGAAAAGTTCCGTCCGTATCTTGAAGTCGGTCATTTCACGGTGTACACCGCTTAGAAGAGTCTTCAGTGGCTCAAGGTGGCTAAGGATCCCACTGGACGTCTGGCTCGCTGGGTTATGCATCTTCAACCCTTTGATTTCTCTATCGTGTATCATCCGGGGAAAGGGAATCTTGTGGCAGATTCCCTCTCTAGGTCCCCTGCATTCGAAGAGAGCTCAGCTGTAGTCTCGGCATTGGTTAGAAATGTAGTGGTGCCGGGTCTTGATGAGATCGGCAGTGCTCAGCTTCAGGACGTTGAAATGGGTTATGCGCCCCACATACTGCAGGATGGTGAGAAACGTCCCTCTGGCAAACTGGGTAGGCAGGTCAACAAGTTGTTGAAGGGTGTGGAACTTAGAAGTGGAGTTCTTGGTCGCATCATCAAAACCAAAGATAGTGAGGATCGCTTTTGCATTTTGGTACCCAAATCCTTGAGAAACCGTCTTTTGGCGGTTTACCACGATTCCGTAGTAGATTGTCACTTGGGAGTACTTAAGACACTACGAAAAATCCAGCAATTCTGTTCTGGGTTGGGAATGTCACGAGATGTGGCCGCGTATGTGCGGGGCTGTCGGAGGTGTCAACTCTTTAAGGGAGAGACACAGCTCCCCAAGGGCTTGATGGGTAGTTCTAACACCCTCACCAAACCATGGGATGTCCTTTGTGTGGATTTAGCAGGTCCTTATCCTCGTTCGAAAAGTGGCAACACTCACCTTTTGGTGATAACGGATCACCTCACAAAGTGGCCCGAGTTGTATCATCTGAAAAAGGCGACGGCGCTGGCTGTTGCCAAGGTTCTGGTTGGTGAAGTGATCCCTCGGTATGGCGTTCCGAAGTTTATCCTGTCCGACAATGGACGCCAGTTTGTGGCGCGCGTGGCAAAACACACCATAAAGACGGTCAAAGGCATGATTGCAGTGAGTCTTCACGAGGACCATCGTGAATGGGACCGAAACTTGCAGTATGTTTGCATGGCCTTGCGTACTGCGGTGTCAGAAAGCACAGGGCATACTCCCTCATACTTGATGTATGGTAGAGAAATGCGTTCGCCTGTCGATCCTGTCACTGAACTGGAAACTGACACCAATGCTGACCTTTGGCAGTGGAGGTGGCTCGCAGGTCCAGGAATGCAATAAAGTCTGCACAGGATGCAATTCAGCTTCAGCACAAAAAGAATAAGGAGGCTTACGATGCTCGTCATCGTGACATATCGTTCAAGGTGGACGACTTGGTTCTGAGTAGGGGAAAAGGCGATATGGCACGGACAAACAAACCCACACCCCCTGACGTCACTTCCGGTATGACGTCACTTCCGGTAGATGTCAATCACTCAAGTAAACCACTCAAGTAAACCCACCCCCACTAAAGTAAACCTACCTCACTCAAGTAAATCCACCCTCAACTCAAGTAAACCACTCAAGTAAACCCACCCCCACTGAAGTAAATCCAACCCCCACTAAAGTAAATCCCAACCCCCACTAAAGTAAACCCACCCCCACTAAAGTAAACCACTCAAGTAAACCTACGTCACTCAAGTAAACCTACCTCACTCAAGTACACCCACCCCCACTAAAGTAAACCTACCCCCACTAAAGTAAACCTACCCCCACTAAAGTAAACCCACCCTCAATAAAGTAAACCCACCCCCCCGTGATAATAACGAATTAGCAAACAGCATGTTAATGACGAATTAGCATACAGCATGATAAAGACGAATTAGAAAGTGCACTTTGCTGGGTTTTTTTTTTTTCGTTTTCGTCGATCTGGAGGGAAGCGCAATTTGCTGCATCCCGGCACATGCACCCTCCAAAACGTGCTTCCCACACGCGGAACTACTATTAATAGGCGCAGCTTTCCAGACGCTTTTTTTTTAATAACCAATGAACTTGATGACGAATCGGAATCAGCACGCTGGAAGCGAAATCATTCCTAACGGTTTTCCTGTCTGGAGGACATCTCTAACTTGCAGTACTGGTAAGTTGATTGTTTTCATTCTTACAAATGGGAAAAAAGTTTGGTTCTAGGGCATTTCAAGCGTCTTAAAAAGGACTAGGCCACCCGGATTTTACTTTACTTATTTATTTTCAAAATGATGTGTAAATGTTAACAATTTTACTTAAACCAGAAAAAAACACGTAGGGCGTATCAAGAATCAAGTTTTACGCATTTTCTTAACTGGAAGCAAAACATGTAAGGTATAGGCCTACACGCACATTATCAAAATTCAAGTCGACAAAGAACAATTTGACTCTAATTATGGGAATGGAGGTGTATTTTGGAGTTTAAAAATAAGAGGAAAAATTAAAAAAGTTAGCTGTAACGAAAAAAAAGGAACTTCAGATTTTGTAAGGAAAATACTTTCTTTTAACAGATTTGAAAATACACCAGCCATCAATTGCAAGTATTTTGCAGGTATTTGCAGGTAAGTGAACTCAGGTAAGTGAAAAAAAAGACGAAACATTATTCAAGTGTGGTAAGAACTGGATTGCATGCATTGCTTCATCCAAAATTGCAAAGAGTGCTTTTTTTTTTCGATTACTAAGTAATCGGCAAAGAAGGTATTTTTTTTCGTTTAATACGTAATCAACAAAGAAAAATCAGTGTTTGCTAAGCAGTGTGCACGCATTTGGTTTGTCATTCGTTTTGTATATTCTTACCATGCAAGTATTGATGCCGGCCAGCATGTCCAAAGATACAATTGCTACTTCGTCAACAATGAACCCGTTGCTTACCTTTCGTTGCTGGCATGAAAACAATGAACATAAACGCACTATGTACACGTGAGTTTACAAGCTTATCAAATCGTCTGCTTGCTAAGTGATGTTTAAAATACGTAATACACACTTATTTACATCATTTTTGGACTTAACTGTCAGAGAGCCTGAACGGGAAATGAACCCACGAGCTTTGAGACCAAAGGCTGAAGTCCTACGGCTCAGCCATAGTGACACAAGCTTTGATAAATAAAGGCCGTGGGTTCATTTCCCGTTCAGGCTCTCTGACATTTAAATCTTTTTTTTTAATGTTACGCCATTACACTCCACTCCATCCCCCCTTCACTTACATCAGTTCTGGTTTTTTGCTAAGTTGTAAGAATAGTTTTATTGCTATTTCATGCAGGGATACCGGAACTGAAGTGGTGGAGTTTTTTCCTCCTGTGTCCTAACCCATCCTTCCAAAAAATTGCCTTGATTCCAAATATCAAGGTCAGGCCCAAAACCCCCAAAATTAAAAAAAAAAAAACGCGCGCTGAAAAATTAAAGGTCAACACTCCCACGTAAAAATAAGCTAACTCGACATGGCAATGGCACGTAAAATGATCATGACTCAAAATTTCAACGTCATTTAAAAAAAAAACATTTTCGATTAAGAGGGAAAAAAGGTGGTTAAAAAAAGATAAAATAATGGATTCCTGTTCAATTATTCGCTCTGGCAAAGACTCTGATTTGAGGATTAATCTCAACACTCCTATTCATTTGGACTCTGAAAAAAATTACGAATTGGCTCTGCTTAATTTAGACACTTATAACAGCATACATAACATCACCTCGAAAAATAACTAAATTCAATACACAAACGATGCTGGTGTCACGTGGCACAAAGTGTTAGTCACCCCGGGTGCTTACGAAATTGAAGATTTGAATAAATTTCTCAAGTCGGCAATAGATTGCAAACGGGCACAGCAAGGCAGCCATTTCGATTCTACCGAATCTAAACACTTTAAGAACCGATTTGATAATTACCGATTCAAACTACGGCTTGGCCTTTTCGGGCGACAAGAGTTTAGCTCCCGTTTTGGGATTTGACTCGGGCAAATATTTCACAAGTCGAGAAAGTCAACATACTGTCGACATTATGAGCGTCAATACAATTTTTGTACACGTCCATATCATCGGCAATTCGTACTTAAACAACGACACTCAGCCCACTCTGTACTCCTTTTATCCCAATTCACCTCCCGGGTTCAAAATCATAGAGTCCCCGCATAATTTAATTTACCTCCCGGTGACTACCAAATTAATCAGAAATATACGAGTTTGGCTCACTTCGTAGACCAACGAGCCGTTGGATTTAAACGGCGAAACGCTCACGGTTCGTCTTCATTTGAGATCTACGAGTTAAATAATAATAATAATAAAAAGGATCGAAATGCTCATATTTGGAAAAAAAGGGAAAGAACTATTTCTTAATTTTATCTCTAATAATAAAAAAACAAACGGTTTGACACCTAGAAACAAAGCTTTCATCAAATTCATAACGACATCCAGAAAATGAGCGTAGTAGAAGATTACTTGAAAATCAACGAACCTTTGGTGTACGATTCGTCGGTCGAGTCTTACACCCCACACGAATACAACCCTATTGTTGGCACCAATCTCAACAACGTCAATTCGGAAATCCGCATACACGTAGAAAACCAAGACTTATTTCTGCACGTTGCCAACAGTTACCTCCTGATTAAAGGGAGGTTGCTGAAGGACGATGACTCGGCTTACGCAGACGTTGACGTAGAGGCGTTAATTAACAATGCTCCCATGTTCCTGTTTTTTAACATCAAATACCATCTAGGCGATAAGCAAGTCGACGAGTTAAATTATAAGGGGTTCGGTACTCTGATGAAGGGACTGTTCACCTACGGCTAGGCGGAGCAACCGACATTACTCGGTCAGTGCTGGGCACTGGACAGCGCGGCGTCGGTCGCGGCCGATCTAACCGACAACTTGGGGTTCAAACAACGGCACGTGTCCGTCATCGTCGAAACAACTCCCAAGGGAAGCTTTACCTTCGGCATCCCTTTGAAACACGTCATGGGATTTTTTGAAAATTACGACAAGTTAATCTACGAAACTAAACACGTGCTCACACTCATGAGAGCGAGCGACTCGAATGCCATCTTCAAGGCAGCGGCCGCGGCCAATGGCAAAGTCGTTCTGAACAGCATCCGCTGGCTCGTTCAGCACGTGACGGCCTCGGACGAGCAAAAACTCAAACTGTACAATCTCATCGACCACGAGGCGACCGTGGATTTGGGATTTAGGCACTGGCATTACGATAGCTGCGTGCTCCCTCAAAATACCAGCTTCACTTGGCGCGTGCTTACTACTTCGGCGGTCAAGAAACCTAGGTGGATAGTTCTAGCTTTCCAAACTAACAGGCAGGACTCTTTAGTTAAAAATCCTGGAGTGTTCGAACACTGCAGTCTGCAAGATGCTCACGTGACTCTAAATTCCGAGCGTTACCCGTTTCTCGATTTAAATACTAATTTTGCCACTGGAGAGTATGTGGGCTTGTACAGAAAGGCACAGCAATTTAGGCAGCTTTGCTACGACACCAACGCTTTGAGTTTCGACTTGCTTCAGTTCAAGAAAGCCTATCTTCTCGTGGTGTTGGATTGCTCTAAACAGTCCGAGAGGCTTCAGTCTGGAATCGTGGACGTACAAATCAAACTGAAGTTTAGAGTGGCAGTTCCTGCAAATACCACCTGTCACCCTCTGCTCATCGGGGATAGGAAAATGAATCTAAAATTGAATAGAGGCAAAGTCGAAGTTGTTTACTAAATAAAAATGATAATAATAAAAAAGATAATATGGCACTCAAAACAACATCGCGAAAAAAGAAGGGCGGGTTTTTGCCGTTGGCATTGCTAGGACCGATTTTAGCCGGTATCGGAGGGTTGGCGGGCGGGACTGCTGGGGTGGTATCTGCCGTGAAAAAGGCACAAAACGATGCACAAATTCTGGCTGAACTCGTGCCACACCACAAGCAAGTGGAGGGTTCCGGCTCGAAAAGAAAGAAGAAAAAAAATAAGCAAAAAAAGAAGCAAAAAAAATCTCCCCGTGGCAGAGGTCTTTACTTAAGACCACCCAGGGTTTAATCGACTTTGATAAATCTTTAACGAACTTTGATTTGAACGGATTAGCAAGATTAATGAAAATTCCAAAATTTAGAGGTACTTTTAGTAAGGACGTTGGCCTACTGGCGAAAATGGAATCGTAAATTTGGAAGATTTCCACGACGGAGAAGGAAGTCACTGGGTAGCCTATTCCACCGTTTCGGGAGAACCCTGTTATTTCGATAGTTTTGGAAACATGGGTCCTCCCCGGTCCATGGTTAACTACTTGGGACCGGGAATTAAGTACAATTACGAACGCGTGCAAAATTTTGACCAGATTTGGTGCGGACACTTTTGCTTATTTTTTTTAAGTCCCTTCTTTAAGTGCCTTCCGTAATTACGAAGCTGTTTTAGACCGGATGATATGAGTTAAAAAGTTAAGTGTAAATCTAATTGGAAATAAATGTCTTCTGTTTGAAATTCTTCGAGCGTGTGTACCGCGATGTCTGAATTTTTTTCTATTTGGTAAGGATTGTCGAAAATGTTAGTGGTTGACTGCTCATCCTTAATTTTAGTAATCAAAAATGTTTTTGTTCCTGCTTTGCACTTAACAACGAGTTCTATGCTCGGATCGCTGCAGTATAAAATTGCTTTACGAATTAAACCTGAACTAGTACTTATGAAACTCGTAAATGGTCCTGAATTTACGAACCAGTCGATTTCTTTAGCCAACGGGCTCTTCATGCTGAAACTGATCAGCGTGAAGCAATTTTCATGCACAAATTTTTTTGTAGCCGCGTCACTCGGTAAAGTAGGTTCGCTTAGATTTCTAATCGGTTTGTTGGTGGCATCGAAGTATTCTTTCTGGCCGTCTTGTAACAAGCAATTGCCGTCAACGAATACTTTAGTAACGGCATCGCTCGGTAAAGTAGGTTCGCTTAGATTTCTAATCGGCTTGTGCATTGCATTGAAGTATACTTTCTGGTCGTCCTGTAATAAGCAATTTCTGTCAACGTACACTTTTGTTGCTGCGTCAGCCGCGTGCCGGGGGAATGCTATGTCCTTAATATGCTTCTTCTTCGCAGAAAAATTCCCGTCAGCTCCGTCTAAGTACAACGTATTTTTTTCGATGTTAGAAATGGCAGACGCCAATTCGTCGGAGAGCAGATTAATGGCAGGAGGCAGGTCGGTTTTAAGTTTCTGAACGTCCTTTACCAGAGTACCGATCTGCGAATAATTTACCGCATCTTCAGTATCGATGCCGGCTCCAACTTTGGTTAAACGCTTACTTTGCATGTCATAGTTGTTTTCTGGGGTTAGCACGTACCCTAGTCCGGGCTGTCCTCTCGGACCGACTTCCATCACTTCGCCCCCTTCCCCCCCTCGTCCTCTTCAATGCTTGTCCAAACTTATTGACCGACATTTTTTATTTAAATACGAGAAATTTAAAAAACGTGCCGATGAGGCTTAATTCTAAAAAAAAAATTTCTCGTCTATAATAAAAGGAAGAACCTGAAAATAAAATAACAATAACCTCAAAATAAATAATAATAATAACCTCAAAAGTCTCAATCATCTTGGCAAACAAATCTTTCGAATCTCTTGCAAAAAATTTGCTGAAAGTTAAGAGCGAGAATGGTACAAAGCTAAACAACGGTATAAAGTTTTCCTTGTCACCTTCCATCCAATTTAAAGATTTAAAGGGTTTGGGAAATCCCATTTCGGACGAAAAATCAAATTATAAAGGGTGGATTTCACCCATCGACCCGGAAACTCAAAAAGTGTTGAAAACTCTTAAACGCTATATTTGCAAGAAACTGGAGATCGACTTTGACGAGCAAAAACCCGTATCCATGAATAGGTTCAATTGTCCCAATTCTATTCACGCAGCTTCCTCCTGTTATCCTCATTGTGAAAAGGCGAACGAAGGTAACGGAGACAAACCGCTGTGTCTTGGGTGTACGAGAATATTCACAAAACTAGTAGGAAACATAACAAGAATGTTATCGACAAACCCTGGTTTAACTTGCCGTCTTACAAAACTCTAAACTTGACGGAGGTTGCTGGCAAAATTACCGCGGTGTACATCACCGACGATTCTCCCAGCAACGTGAAATTGTGGTGCAACGTGGACTTTGGAGTAGCTCATTCCGATACTTCCAACGACAAATTTTCCGACGAAGACTTTATGGGTTTGGTATCTCTGTAAACATTAAACAAATGTGTTAGTAAATAAATAAGTAAACAAAAGCTATGGAAATTAAAAACTATGCCTTTTTTGCGCCTAAGAAAGAACCTAAAAATCCTCCATTCCTACCTTTGAATATCAGATGTTTAATTTTAGGGCCCGCAAATTGCGGAAAAACTAAACTTGTTGTTTAATTTTATCTGTAACGAAAGATGGCTCGACTACCACCGGATATTTATTTACAGCAAAACTTTATGTCAACCAAAGTACAAAGCATTGGAGTCTCTGTTTGCTGAAATTGAGGAAAAAATAGGACGGAATGTTGCTTTTTTTCACGATTCTCAAATTGATTTAATTCCGCCCGAAGAACTGGACCCAAACTTTAGAAACCTGATTGTTTTTGACGATTGCCTTCTAGACAAACAAAAAAACATCGAACGTTACTTCGCGCAAGGGCGTCATTCAAACGCCAATGTTTTTATTGCAGTCAGTCCTACACGAGAATTCCTAAACAAGTAATCAGAGACAACGCAAATTTATTAATCCTTTTCCCCGTCGACGAGCTCAATTTAAAACACGTTTACGAAAATCACGTTGGGCCTGATACGGAATTTTCGGAATTTAAAACGTTGTGTCAAAATTGTTAGAAAATGCCTTACGGGTTTTTATCGATAAACAAAACGTTAAACGAAGGGAGATATAAACGTACGTTTTTGCCTATTAAACAAAAGAATGGAGACAAAACGAGAAATCGCAAAACTCAAAAGACGTTTAACTAAAAAGTTTTTAAATCGACGTTTGGGCGAGAGAGAGTAAGAAGAATCACTACAAGAATTTTTTAAGCCTGTAGTAAGCACTCTGAAACCGGCAGTCGGCGCTCTAAAACCAAACGGTGCCGTAAACACTCGAGCGCAGCAAACTAGCCCTGTTAAAACAACTCTAGCCACGCAAACTACACCGTTTAAAGCTCTTAAAGAGGAAGAATCTGGCGAGTGGGATGACTACGAAGAAGAAGAAGAAGAAGAAGAATTATCACCGTCCCCTTCCGAGGACGGTGATAATTCTTCTTCTTCTAGCGAGAAAACATTGGCGACCCCTCTCGATTTCAGTCTCGCCGAATATTCAACTCCAGCTCAAGTTCCTATAATGCGAATTGCTCTCGAAAAAACCGAATACGGTTCTACGAGAACGGGCCCTAAACTCATCCCCAGATATTCCGCGGTGAAACATACCCGCCTTTCTACCCCACCGGAGCTTCCTAACATCACCACTCTGAGGTCCCTTGATAGTTTGTTACCTGGTCAGAATATTGGAGACACTGCTAAATATTACTTGGTAAAATTTTTCGAAAATATAAAGGAAACGGATCCTGTTTTTGGCTTACAATGTGATAAGAAAATTGGTGACCTGACTTTCGGTAATAAAGTGGTTAAAATTTTTGAAAATGACGTAGTGGTCGAGGGGGAGCAATAAGTGGGGAGACGCGGGCTTTGGAATTTGCTAGTTTTCAAAAATTTGAAAGAACGTACCATCGCGCCGGAAGTTAATGCAGCTTACGCGGAGATGTTAAAAAATACTAACGCCATTTATCACAATAACGACCCAAAAACACGCAAGCCGAAATCGAACCACTTTGATAATTCAGGTTGGTTATCGCTCCCATTTGGGAAGACATGAAAGGTAAGAAAAAAGGGACGGGCATGGTTAAAAGAGCGGGTAGCAGAGTCGATTATAAATATTACGATAATCCTGACGATTTGATAAAGCGACTCAGGCTTTTGTACAAATCTAGTTTAGCCGGCCACGACGGACATAGAAACGAGATGGTCGAAATTTTATCGGAAATGCGGCAAAGACAAATCATAACGGCTCGGGAGGAAAGGGTGGCTTATCAAAATTTAGGTTTAGGTTAAAAAAAATATCTTATATAAACAAAGGACCATGGAATCAAAAAATATCGAGATGTTGGAATCAAAAAATATCGAGATGAGGTTTTGCGTGAAATGTAAACGTCGCACTCCCGACGGGCCCGAGCCGTCCGTTATAATTACCGTAAAAAATAACAGGCAGATGCAAGTGGTATTTTACGGGGAGTGCGGGACGAAAAGAGCTCCCTTTATCAAGTCTGGAAGAGGAATCGTAAACAAACTCGTAGACAAGTTACCGCTCGAGCTGCATTTACCGGGTTACCAATACTGCAGCCCAGGAACCAAACTGGAAAAAAGATTGGCTCGAGGAGATCCTGGAATTAATAAGCTGGACGAAGTGTGCAAAGAACACGATATCGCTTACTCGGAGAGCTCGGACTTGAAAGATCGGCACGCCGCCGACCAAGTTCTCGTTGCCAAAGCTCAAAGAGTGAGAGACGATCCTTCTCTGGCATGGAGGGAAAAGCTAGCCGCTTCGATCGTTAAGAAAATCATGAAAACAAAACTTCGGTTCGGAATGGGAAATAAAAAAAATGGATCAACTCGTAAAAGAACTTCACAAACCAAACCCGGAAAATTTTCTGAGACGGAAAGTGATTGCACTGAGCCTGAACGATGTATGGCAGGCTGACTTGGTCGAAATGATACCTTATGCTAACGTAAATAAAGGGTTCAACTACTTACTAACTTGCATTAACGTCATGTCCAAGTTCGCTTGGGCATTTCCCCTTAAATCTAAATTCCCCTTACGTCTAAATCATAGACGTTACCGTAGCTTTCAGTAAAATACTCGCGGGCGCGACACCCCCTAAAAATTTACAAGTCGATTTAGGTAGCGAGTTTTACAATAAAAATTTCAAAGCCCTACTCAAGCGCCATAAGATCAACATGTACTCTACGTATTCCAAAATGAAAGCGAGCGTGGTAGAATGTTTCAACAGAACCCGAAAACCTCGAATGTGGAAAATATTCACTAGGCAGGGGACGTACGAGTGGACGCATATTATCGACGAGCTAGTTTCCAATAACAATAACAAGGTTCATTCCACCATAAAACTTAAACCGAGCGAAGTAACCAAACCTCACGAACCGTTGTTGAGACGAACTAGCACTAAATGGTTGTTGGACAAACCTAAATTCGCAGTAGGCAATAAAGTCAGGATTTCTAAAGTTAAGAAAATTTTCGATAAAGGGTATTTTCAAAATTTTACTAATGAAGTTTTTACGATCCGTAAAGTGCAAAAAACTCAACCGGTGACTTATCTTCTAAACGACGAGTCGGGTGAACCGGTGCTCGGAGGTTTTTACGAACCTAAACTTCAAAAAACTCTAGTTCCCGAATTGTTTTTAGTAGAATAAGTACTACGTAAGAAAAAAGGAAAAGATGGGAAAATGCTTTACTTCATCAAATGGAAGGGCTATGACTCCAAGTACAACAGCTGAACGGACAACATTAGCAACCTTAAATAAATAAAATATGTCCTTTCCCATGTAAAAAAAAAAAAATTTCGATGCAATAAATATTTGAAAAAAAAATTATTTTCTCCCCTTCCTCAATTTTTTTTTCCCTTCCTCAAATTTTTTTTTCTTTCTTAATAAAAAAAAGGATAAATATTTTATATTTTCAGAATGGATCCTAAAAAATATTTCACTTGCGTTTACTGCGCGAAAATATACTCTTCCCAACATCAGCTACGCAATCACCTTCGGTCGGCGCACTCGTCCATTCTGAACGAAGAATGCGAGTGTTTCGTCGACAACTTACCCGTACATCTCAGGGATTGCGTTCATCTGTCCCAAATGCAGGGGTTCTGCCACCATCAATACGAGATGCCTCTGCCAGAAGAATTGGGACTCATCGATCCACTGCAGTTTCTACTGTCATTTCGTCTGGCCTTGCAATCGCTATTACTGGTTTGTCTAAACCAGATGGTCAACTGCAAGACCCAAATCTGCTTGGGGGTCGAATTCGTCAGGGATACGACCGTAATTCAGGCCGGATTCTGGTCCTGATACACGGAAATCTACAACCCGAACGATGTTCCCGCCCTCTTGGACGATGCTTTTGATAAAATTCAAAGTTCAATCGACGCTTTCGCCGAACGTGGAACTGGTTGGGTTATTTCCCGACTGGACAAACTCATCATCAGGGTTGCAAAGTACAAACCGCTGCAGGCAACGTCCTACATTCCGCTCCCTAAGGCGCTCGCCGCCAAGTCTTATGCCGTGGTTAACGTTCAAAACTTGAACGACCAAAAATGCTTCTTGTACTCTGTACTTGCCGCAGGTTTACGACTGACCAGCAAAGACCGGGACGATTATCTCGAGTTTGCAGACATGCTCGACACCAGCATGATTTCTTACCCGATGAAGCTCGGTGAAATCAGCAAATTCGAAAAGGCGAACGATCTCTCCATCAACGTTATAGGTTTTCACGACGAGGAAGGATTGTACCCGCTTCGCGTCTCCAAAAATTTAGACGGTCAACCCATCGATCTTCTCCTGCTGGGCAACGAAGACTCTGAAACACCCATTACTGTGCCATCAGAGACATCGCCGGTTTTTTACGCTTCCGAGACACGGGCAGTCACGGTAAGTTCTACTGCCGGAACTGTTTCGCCGTTTTCAGAAACGAGTGAATGCTTTCGAATCACCGGAAATATGCATGAAAATCAACCCCGCGCAAGAGCTTAAATTCAAGTCACCCGGAGAAAACTTTCTCAACTTTCGGCATTTCAACCGTATGAACCCTTTCCCGCGCATCATCTACGCCGATTTCGAGTGCATCCTTCGCCTCGTGCACACCGCTCGACCCCAACCTTCCACGAGTTCGACGACAAAAATCCATCAGCATGCTCCCTGCAGCTTTGGTTACGTCGTCGTGGGACAGAACGGGGAGATTGTTAATCAACAATATTACTTGGGAGAAGATGCCGTCGACGTGTATTATGAACTCATGCGGGAAGAAGCCGAAGATTACAGCGCGCTGTTGCAAGACGTGAAACCACTCAAACTCACCCGAGCCGAAAAAATCGGTTACTATCGCATCAAAGTCTGCCATTACTGCAAAAAACCCTTCAACTGCAGAGACCCCAAGAACGTTAGCGAACAAAAGGTGAGGGACCACTGCCACATCAGCGGGAAGTTCAGGGGGGGGGGGGCGCCGCACACACAAAATTCAACTTGAGCGCTCGAGAACGGAGAACCATTCCCGTCGTATTCCATAACCTAGAAGGCTACGACATGCACCTATTGGTAACCGCCGTGGACAAGTTCAAGGGACACGTGGAAGTCACTAGCCGAAACACGGAGAAGTTTCAGAGCATGACCATTAAAAGGAAGGGCGTAAATCTTCAATTCATGGACAGTCTGAGTTTCTTGCAAGTTTCGTTGAACACTCTAGTGGAGAACCGCAAGAAAAGCAACGTCGGCTTCCCCATCCTCGAAGCCGCCTTGGACTCTGGCCTAAAATCCGCTTGGTTTCAGGATAGCACCACTCGAGAAGACGTGCTGAATCTCCTGACACAAAAGGGTGTCTACACATACGAGCACGTGCGAGACATGTCCGTTTTTGATAAGGACGACCTACCATCGAGAATGTCGTTCTTCTCCCAGCTGAAAGACGAACAGTTAGCGGGTGTCGAGTACGTTAGAGCGCTCAACCTCTGGCTCAAGATGAAAACGAAGAAATTCGGTACGTACCACGAGATCTACCAAATGATGGACGTTTTCCTGCTCGCGGACATATTCAAAGACTTTAGAAAACTTTGCGTGTAAAACAACAAGTTAGTTGGATCCCTGCTACTACTTATCCATTCCGGGAATCAGCTGGGAGGCTCTGCTCAAAATGATGAAATCCGAGTTGGAACTCTTCACTCACGTCGGGAAGCACAACCTGATAACTTCCGGCATTCGAGGCGGCATTTCCTTCGTGGGAAATAGGTTCACGAGAGCCAACAACAAGTACCTATCCGACTTTGACCCGCGCGAACCCTCCACCTACATAGTAGACTTGGACATGAACAACCTATACGGCTTCGTCATGTGCTCCCACCTGCCTTACGACGGCTTCTGTTACCTGACGAGGGAAGAAATCAGGACCTTCGACGTAGACACCGTGCCGGACGACGCGAATGTCGGCTACATCCTGGAAGTGGACCTCGAGTATCCGAGAGAACTTCACGACGAGCACAATGATTACCCTCTCGCTCCGGAGAAGATCGACGTTAGGGAGAAATTCTTGTCCCCTTACTCGCGATATTTGGCCAAAGACTTGAAGCATGCTATCAGATCTTCTGGCAACAACAAGCTCGTTCCGAATCTTCTGCACAAGAAGAACTACGTCATGCACTACCGGAACCTGAAATTCTACCGCCGGCACGGGCTAGTACTCCGCCACATCCAAAGAGTCCTCGCCTTTAACCAGAAACCGTGGATGAGGAAGTACATCGACTTCAACACCGAGAAAAGGCAGGCGGCGACCGCTCCTTTCGAGAAGGACTACTTTAAGCTCTTGAACAACTCGATGTTCGGCAAGACCATGGAAAACAAACAAAATCGGCTCGACGTCCAACTATGCACCGACTCTAAGCGGGCGTTGAAATACACGTACCAACCCCACGCCGACTCCTTCAAGATCTTGAACAAAAACCTAGAGCAGATCAACCGGCGCATTCGAAGCGTTTGGTGCGATCTCCCCACTTACTCGGGATTCTCCATTTTGGAACTGTCATAACTCGCGATGTATGAGTTCCATTACGAGTTTACTCGGCCAAAATATGGAGACCGAGCTAGGCTCCTCTTCACCGACACCGACACGACGTGTTTGAGGACATGCTCCAGAACAGAGATCGTTTCGATACGAGCAATTACCCCCGAGACCATCCCCTATTTTCAGAGTAGAACAAGCAGGCCCTAAGCAAGATGAAAGACGAGATGGGCGGCGTACCCATCCAAGAGTTCGTCGGACTGCGAGCAAAGATGTACGCCATCAAAACTTGGAGAAAAGAGACCATTAAAAAGGCCAAAGGAATCCTGAGATCGTTCGTCAAGAAGCACTTATCCTTCGACGATTACAAATCCGCTTTGAAACCGAAGGCACCGGCACAAAAGGGTACTTGGGCGAAAATCACCAGCGTCGGACACGAGTTGAGCACGGTGCGAGTTTCGAAATCCCTCCTCTCGCCGTACGACGACAAGCGCTTCATCTTGGGAAATGGCGAAGACACTTTAGCCATCGGCCACTACGACTCAGGCGCGTGGAGAGAGTACGAGGACGACTTCGACTCGGACGTCGACGTGATAAGCGACGAGGAGGGAGAGGAAATGGAGAGTTTAGCGCTCAAAATGCAGGAAGAGGATAACGTGAACGAGCAGAAAAAGTTGGAAGAAAAGGAGAAAGCGGCTCGGAGACTCTCTTTCGTGGAGAACCGGCGGAGGAGGTTGGAGGATCCTTCCGCGTGGGAGGAGAAGCGCAAAATGGCAAAGCGAGAGTTGGAATGGGAAAGACGGGACTCGTTGTGCCCCTAGCTGAAAAAGGACATATTGGAGAAAGATGCCGCTCGTAAGAGCGATTCTCGAGCCGGAGAAACTGAAGCTCGGAGAAAAGAGAGATAGGAGAAAATAGCTGCTTCAATGAGCAAAACTCGAGCTCAAGAAACCGAGGCGCAGAGAAAAGAGAGATTGGAGAAAGTTGCTGGTTCAATGAGAAAAACTCGAGCTCAAGAAGACGAAGAATAGAAAAAAGAGAGACTAGCAAAAAAAAGCTGCTTCTAGGAACAAAGCTCGAGCTCAATAACCGAGACGCAGAGAAAAGAGAGACTAGCAAAAAAAGCTGCAGCTAAAAGGAAACGTCTACAAGACGAGACGGAGGATGAAAAGAAAGAAAGATTGGCAAAAAGACGAGCGCGGAGCGGAATATAACGAGCTTGGTACGCGATGTGGAGCTATGTCTTCTCAGGAAGGGAAACCACATATAAATAAAAAAAAGCCCGCCATGTGTTATAGGCCTGTAGGTGATCTACCGGGGAACCGCATGTAAAATCTAGAAACGAGCCACGTACCTACCTCCGTGGTGGTTTGGAAACCGGTACTTACGCCAAGTTTAATACGCGAAAGTTCATAAAAGGTACTTTTTAGGGTAGCCGGTTTTGAAGGGCCTCTAATGTCGCTTATTCGTCACGCTGTAAAGCACACTCACAATGTGGAAGCTCATAATGCATTTACACTCCTGAGACCCTCGAATGTCGTTAATTTTTGTCGTTCTGACGAGTGCAGTTAACAATTCGTCAATCTCATGATGTGTATGCTTTTTGAGCGCTCGCACCACCATCACCCCCCCTCATCCAGATCTACGAAGTTCCGCGCGTGGAGGGTGCATGTGTCGGGATGCAGCAAATTGCACTTCCCTCCAGATCGACGAAAACGAAAAAAAAAATAGCCAGCAAAGTGCACTTTCTAATTCGTGTTTATCATGCTGTGTGCTGATTCATTATTAACATGCTAATTCGTCATTATCACGGGGGGTGGGTTTACTTTATTGAGGGTGGGTTTACTTTAGTGGGGGTAGGTTTACTTTAGTGGGGGTGGGTGCACTTGAGTGAGGTAGGTTTACTTGAGTGAGGTAGGTTTACTTGAGTGAGGTGGGTTTACTTGAGTGGTTTACTTTAGTGGGGGTGGGTTTACTTGAGTGGTTTACTTGAGTGGGGGTAGGTTTACTTGAGTGGGGGTAGGTTTACTTGAGTTGGCTGTGGATTTACTTGAGTGAGGTAGGTTTACTTTAGTGGGGATGGGTTTACTTGAGTGGTTTACTTGAGTGATTGACATCTACCGGAAGTGACGTCATACCGGAAGTGACGTCAGGGGGTGTGGGTTTGTTTGTCCGTGCCATATCACCTTTTCCCCCTACTGTTCTGAAGAGGAGTCATTTTCAGTCTTCTCAAGTTGCGGGATTCATGGCAAAGCTTGCGCCTAAATGGCAGGGCCCATTATAGGGTGTGTAGGGTTCTTTCTCCATTAACCTACAAACTGTGGGATGTGGGTCGACAAACTGAAATAGCTGGGACTTTCCACGTCTCTGAGCTTAAATTGTTCAATGAGGCAGTCACCCCGGAACAGCAACTTGCCGTTGTTCCTGTGGGAGAAAGAATTCCTCAGGTGCAAGTAGATGTTCAGCAAGGTGTATCTTGGCCGGATGATGGGAGGACGAGGACTCAAACCCGGGAAGGAGGTTGAGACCACGGGGTAACACTCAGGCTAGATTTCGTCAGGCGATTGCCGATATTCTTAAAAGGGTGTAAATGAAGTGAGGACACTTTTTTTTTGGAAGGGAGAGTGTATGTAGCGTGAGAAACGCTAACTATTTGAATATGCCTCCCCCACCATTGCGATTTTTGCATGTGTGAGTGAGTGTGGGGATTTTCGCCTTCTTGAGTTGACTGCATTTTTGAAATTAGGTTTGCAATCTGTTCTTGTGTGAATATTTTCCCGTTGGAGTTTTTTTTCCGTTTATAATTTATTGTAGCATTATCTTCTCGTGTTGATAGGTTTTTGCACTCATTATGTTTATTTAGTTAGGGTTAGTTTTCTTACGACAGTGGTGGCGTCGGTGTGGTGTGCTCTGGGATTGGCTGGTGTGTCACGTGGTGTTTTCCCCTCGAGTTTCAACTAACCCCCGACCATGTGAAGCGTCGGGACACTCTCTGCGTTACTTTTGACTGTGTGGCGGTCAATTCCCTCGTTTCGAAACCACTATGTAGAAAAATAAACAAGTCAGTAAGATATTTCAGGGCCCGCCGTGGCTCTTGTCTCCCGTTAGAGAGGGACAATCAATTTCTGTCGGTCGCCCGTAGAAGTTCTGACGTCTGCTTGAACGCCATGAAGCCAGCGTGTCCGTCATAATATTGCATAGCAAGTGTTTGCTGATGTTGGCGGTAACAGGAAAAGGTTTATGAGCAATACACGAGATGTCCAATTCTCTTGGGTTCCACGTCTGTTTGTTCGGTTGGTCCACTCCAAGGTGTCTTCGTACCGTGAGTAACTAAGGCCGTGCTATTGCACTACAGTGTTCATATATTCGTGAGATGAATTTTGTGAGTCATGGTCGCTGCTGGAGAGCGTGTTCCATTTTGCGTATTCGTTGTACTGTCTGGTCTTAGGTGGGAAATAATAACTGAGTGAAACTCGCGAGACTCTTTCTACAAATTTGGGGTTGGGCCGCCACACTGTCGTTTAGGTTTTTGCAAATTGTTTATTTTTTTTTTGAGTGTGTTGGTTTAGTGTGTGATACATGTATAGTTCGATAACTAGGGTTTGCTCACGTCAGAATTCTTGGAGCATGAATTAACTACCTAGGTAACGTTAAGCTTGTGGGTAACGCTCCTTGTGAGCTTTATGGAATCTATTGAACTTGAAAAAATTATTTATTATAGCTTACATAATTAAGTGTGAACAGGCTTTCCTGTCAGTTAACATTTGGAAACGGGAAAAAGGATGAGATAAGCCTAGGTTCCGAGTTACCTTTTTGGTTGTAGCCTACTTGTGGTAAAATGGGTTACGGTTCAGAGGAACAGACTAACCAGAGAAAGTTTTGGAGTTAGGCTAGGCCTACTACAATACTGACTTGCCAGTGGAGTACATTTCCCTAGAATTGGTTAATTGTTTTCTATTTATATGTGGGGTAGGGAATATAATGTATATATGGGCATGCCGAAAATGTTCGAGGTTATTTATTGACTAAGGCCTCTGTAGAAATTTAGATTTGGGTTGAAATACTTTTGGACTGGTCAATTAGAAATGCAGGTCTTGGTCTGATGAGTGAGAATTTATCTAAGAACTGCATATTTAACATTGAATTTTGGAGTACCATGCCTGGTTGTTATTCATTGAATAAATGTATATATTTTTTGTTAATTTGGTTGTATTTGTGCACTTTGGTCACCAGAACGTATGCATCGGCTCTGTAGGAAAGATTACAGGGGAGGGGAAAGTTTATTGCGAGCCTTTTCTTAATGGAAACTGCCTTCCTCAGAGTCGTTAAGTGTCATTGGATTAAGCACTAAAAATTAAGGTTTCAACACACCGTCTTTTTTCCACACACACAAAACTTTGATGAAACCAGAATAAGAATACCATGTATCGTCCTTGGTTGTAGTGTGTCTTACCCGGTGTTTGAATGCGGAAGTTGTGGTTTCATGAAAGTTGTGTGAAGGCCTTGTCGGGCTCAAGTCTTTAAAGACGGATTGCTGACCAGAGGGCATTAGTCCTAAAGTTGGATTATAGAATTTTATTGCAACATATCCAGGAATCTTTCCGAACTGCATGATTGGTTTTTTACTGTAGGATTTAAAATCCTCCAAATTGAGATTAACATTGTTGGAGTAGGTATTTAACTAAACCTAGTTAAATTTATAGTACAATTACTCATCAGCAAGTAAATTACTGAATAGCCTTTTGATTGAAGTAATAGTGCCCATAGCTAAGTACAACTGAGAGTAATATAACGGGTTGTGGTTTAAACGGTTTGCTGTTCAGACCATCGCCTGTGAACTTTGGATTGCGTAAGTAAAATGCTTCTTCGTTTGCCATGATTCTTCAGTTATTTTGGACTAAGTGCTGGTGTAAGTTAAGCAAAGAATTGTCATCTTCGCGGTGAGTGGTGGCAGCTTACTGTTGTTTCTCTTGGTGAATGTCTACTGCATGTTGCAACGACATGGTGTGGAACTCTAGCAATTGTAGTCTTTCACGCCACAGATTGTTAAGGGAGTGCATTAAGAGTAGCCCTAGTTCAACTGCGTGAGTAAATTCCAGAACGTCCACAGTTCGATAGCATTGTAAGCGTCTACTAAAGTTTTAGTGATTGCTATAAATTATTGCTCTCAAACAATCGTAGCTAAAATTAAAAGTAACATGGGCTGAAGGGGAAGTACAGTATTTTATTTGATGTTCAGCATAAAATTTGCATTCGATGTTGAATGGCATTGACGCTCAATGGCAACACTCGCACGCAGCGAATTTGCAGTATGCCTTTGTTGAATATTTTTCGCCCTCTGCATTGCAATCGTGATAACACATACTGTCGGAAAAGCAGAGCGCCATGATATGATTGCAGTCTGAACTTGCTGGCTCTGAAAATAAAAAGTCTTAAGATGTGAACCGAATTTCCTAGTTCTGAAAACAAAGTTTTATCCGTAAAAAGACATGGTATTAATTTGTACACAATGAACTTTGTAGGTATGGCATTAAAATCACATGATTAGTGTAAGAAAAATACAAACGACTCCAAAAATGCGAAGTCCAGTCGTTAAAAAAACAAAATTTGCACCAATCTGTCTCAAGAAAAAGGAAAAAAAAGTGGAAAATAATGTCAACGAGTAACAGTATTATTTAATTTGCTTAATTCCTTTATTTTGAATTTGTTTCTGATTTTCAAGTCAGCAGTCACTTACTTCTTGAAGTAAATTCCATCGAATTGGTATTATTTTTAGGAAAAAGGTTCGGTTTCTTTTTTTATTATTATGTAACATAAAATGAGTAAAAAAAATTACATGGAATTATTTTCAAGGAATTATTTATCATTTCAACGAAATAATATAAAAATGCTTTCAATAATACTAGCCTGCGGAAACAACAGAATAACAACAGAGTTTCGATGCGCTAAATGTGGTATTGTTATGAAACAGTCCAGAACGAAGTGGTGGACGACCTTGCTTGGCGAGGTTTTGCTTACAGGCAGAACCCTGTCCTGTTTCCGGTCTCCCCTAGGGATCTCCTCCTGGTTCTCAGGAGTAAGTCAGCTAGTGACTACGGTAGGGTTTTGTGTATAGGATCTTACCCGTCTCCCGATTGCTGAGCTCTAACAATAGCGAGGGTGCGCAGCGCCCGAGGTATTGTTGGGCTCAGCATGCGGGAACCGGCACGATCCTATTTCTCAACCGCTTTCGCCTTCTCCGCACGAGCCATGATTGTTACCACGTGTTGATTTATTGTTGCATTTATACTAGTGCTAACGATAGTTAGTGCGGCGTACAGTCGTACTAGTGAAGAATGGTTGTGGCAGCGTCTGATGTTTTGCACGATAACCAACCAGTGATAAAACAAGATAAATGAAGCGGTTTGACAATGAACATTATTAAAGCAAACATTCATGGTGCCACGTTACATTTCCTACAAGTGTGTGATGTTGTGATGAATTTTACTTTTTGAAGTACGAAAGTTTCGTAGTCTTTTTTTTAGGTTGTAGTACTGCTGAATTTTAATAATTCTTGAATACGAAAGCTTCGCACTCTGCTTTTTGTTTTGGTCGTTGGGTGTATTTGATCTGTGTTTAATCATCATTAATAAAATTACGAAAGGAGATTCGTGTTGTTAGCGTTTACGCCGTATTTGTGACAGTTGCGAAACAAAAAAGAAAAGGGAGTGCAGAGATATCCCAGCCCCCAAACCGAAAACCATTGTTGCGATACTACACTGTTCCATTGTTATTAGCGTGCGGAGAAGAAGTAAGCTGTTGAGAAATAGTATTCATCCCACTGTTGGTACCACACGCAGTCTGGACAGTCTTTATAGGAAGGATGCTGCTGTGGTATTCTGGCTGAGAACTGGTCACTGTTTGTTGATAGCGCACGCCTTTAGGTTGGGTTGGAGTGGGTCACCTATCTGTCAATGTGGCACAGAGGAGGAAATTGTGTCCCACATTCTTTTGGTTTGCCATCTTTGAACACAGTACCGTCGTCATCCATTGTCGAGTTGGGACTGTGATCTACGATCCGTTGTCTCGCTGCGCCAGGTGGGGGTGATGTTTTGTTGGTTAACTATAAGTGGTTTGACTAGAGTAAATTTGGTTTTTGTTAAGGCGTAGATTTAAGTCTTAGAGTAGAGCGCATGACTTGTAGGTCCCTAGGCTCAAGTAATTGAATAAATTAAAGTAGCAATACATAGAAAATTAGTTTATTTTCTGGGATTTATTTCGATTCAAATGTCATCTTGTGAACAGTCAGCAGCAAAATAGGTTTAAAAGAGTAAAAATTCCCTTGCATTTACGCTAAACTCAACTGCGATGGCTAGCAAGATATGACCGTCTGATATGTAGGAGAATTTTTAATGCTTTCAGCCGTTAAAATAATGATACTAACAAAATACCATTTGAATCGACAGGCAATTTCTACATTAGCATTCCAGGTGGCAACTAAACAGCTCCATCGTTTTTAATTATTTACTTTTAAATGATACTGAGCTGAATCGAAACATCGTAATTTTAATGATTGATATGTGCACAATCTAGATATTTTACAATGCACTACTCAAATGGTATCCTGGTTTTATCAGATTGAACGTATCTTATAACCAGGACAGAAAGCTAAAAGGCTCGATACGTGTTAAATAAGGATGCAGAACTATTTACGTTGTCTTTTGGAGTTAAATGTCAGACTGCCTGAGTGGGGAATCGAATCCATGACCTTTGAAATCAAAGGCCGGAGTCCTACCGCTCAACCATACTGACATGGACATGTCATATGGGTGAGTATGGTTGAGCGGTAGGTCTCTGGCCTTGTTTTAAGGTAAATTGGAAACAAGCCATAAGTGAAAATCACACACTCAAATTCATACACTAAAAGTAATGTAGTACAGAAAGCCACCTTTATGTCCGTGTCCTTCATTATTCCTACAGTACGAGTTGAGCTGTTGTTTTTTTCTAGTTTCCCTTTATATTATTTACAGCAACACCGTATGTGTTTATTTATGTCTGTTTTTTTACTCACCTAAATAAATCAGACATCCCAGAACAGCGAACATGAAGAGAACTTTAGCAGCGACCATTATCGACGTTAGCTTGAATAATTGCTATAAAGAGTAACTTGACACTAAAATGAAGAAAGTGAGTTAAATGGTATCTCATCATCATGTCCTTTAACTTGGCTTCGAGGTTTACCTGCTGCGGTTTACAACATGACTGCCATGATACCAAACATGGGTTTCATTGCTTAAAACAAGGGATTATACTCAAACACAATGTCTTCGTCTTGAATGCTACAATTACTGTTGAGATTTGGAGACAGAATCGGTGTTTGTATCGGCAGTTCTATATCGGGAATTATTGAACGTAAGTTCTCTACAATTATAATCTTTTCTGAGTGTACGTCAAATACTCGGTAGAAATGTCCTATTAACGTTGTCCCATGGAACAAACCTAGGAGGGTTGTGGCAACGTAACGAAGGGGAAGAGGAAGAGGCGGGGATGGTGAGGAGGGGAAGATGAGGGAAAGAAGATGGGGAGGAGAGGGAAAGGATGGAGATGAGAATGGAAAGGAGAAGAGGGGATGAAAGAAGAATGAGAAGGGGAGGGAGAAGAGGACGAGGGGAAGAAGAGGGAGCTGAGGGAGACGAGAAGAGTCGTTAGGAATGAAGAGCGGATGGAAAGGGGAGGGTGTTACATGGCTTATATCAGGCGAAATATTCATATGTCAGTACACGTGGTCTGGACCAGGCATTGTGGACGAGTAACATTAAAGGACTGTTAACCAGTTAAATATTACAAATATTTACTTTCCTAGGAAGCTCAAACAATGAGAGAGGCTAAAGGCCATGAAATTTAATCCACCATGCAGCATACACAGATCAGGCCACCGCCTCTACTGTAAGATTTGACCTCAACCTCACATGTTAAAGCCAAAATTTCGATGTTAAATTTCTCCGCCGTTTTTTAATATATTTCACTAAAATTTGGTTTATAACCTTCGTAGGACTTAGCGAACATGTGTCCGAAATTTTATTAATTTCCTATTTGTCACATCAGGGATATGGACTTGAGCTGGAATCGAGATTTTCATATTAGTGTCTTCTTTCTTCTTGGAACGACGCATTTCTACTATATGCACTCTGCAGATCAAACTATTCGTCCTATAGAGCTGGTTCTTAGCTCATTTTACATTTTTACTCTGTTGATGTGCCATTTTCATAAGGTCTTTATTAATTGGCCAAGTTGTTCAGGGATTAGGGAGCACTAAATGACCAGTTTGATAGTTTTACATTGTTTTAAACATTGTTTTTATGTAACAATGACAGTCACCAAACGGCAGCTGCAAGACTAGACTGAAGGCCACCCAAAACCAAAACTGGCAGAAAAACCCGCCAAGTTTCCAAAAAAAGGAGCGGCCGTTGAAGGTAGTGATTTCATTCCACCAGGGAAAGGCCGCCAAGGTCAATCCTATTAGCCGAGTTAATCGCACCCGCTAATAGTTCGAAAGTTAAATGAAAACTTGAAGATTGCTACTTGCTGTAGCATCTTCAAGTTTTCATTTAACGTCCAAAGTATTATTCGGTGCGATTAACTTGGCTAATAGGATTGACCTTGGCGCCCTTTCCCTGGTTAAAAGATATTACTACCTTCAAAGGCCGGTCGTTTTTTAGAAACTTGGCGGGTTTATATACCAGTTTTGGTTTTGGGTGGATATCACAACTTTCATAGGATTGTGAACGTACAAAAGGTTACACCGTCTTATCTTCATTTGTACGTTTTTTCTAGAGGACTTTAATTTCTAAAAATTTTCACATTTATAATTTTCAAATTTACCATTTCCAATTAGCCGTTAGATTAGCCAAGTTGACATGGCTTAGTTTATTGTATGACCTTTCTTCACATGCTTAAGTTGCTTCAATGCCATTTTTGCAGACAAGACTAACAATCGCTGATTTCGTTCGCTTCGCTCACTCAATCAGCGCATCCTCTTCAGTTGTTTTGTTTATCCACGCACCTTCCCCTTAATTTTTCAAGATTTCGTTCACATTTAGTCTTGCAGAAACCTCCGAAGGTCGCTGTTACTAAAACAGCAAAACGCAAAGCATTTTATTTTTTGGTTATTAAGAAAAATCCGTTAGCTCGTGGATGCTCCTATTGTTGCGTAACCATCATCTAACGTGCATCCCTTTATTCTTACGCAATCCACGGCAACGTTAATGTTTCCTTATTTTGTTCTTCGTTACAGTTCTGTTTTTTAGTTCGTCCAGGCTTTTACTATAAATCTAAAGCCCAGTGTTGATTATTCAAGCCGTTGTTGCGTGAAATCTTTGGTTGCAGCTTGGAAAAGAAACTAAATTTAAATTAGCTGATGGCGAATTTCAAAACCCTCCTACATATTTGTCCTGACCCCTGCAACCCCCAAACCAACAAAAGGACCATGCTCAGATCACCATGTATTCGTGTGCAAAAGTTCTACTTCCTAGGCTTGTCAATTTTGCGCTAACCATGAGCAATGAGTCTCTGGGATTTAACATGGGGCCAGCGTTACTAGTTACTAGTTATTAGTAAGTGACTAAGCTAGTCAGTAACATAAAAACAACGTTATTGGCGCATCTTTCTCTCTATGAATGGCGGACACTCAGCCTTTAACTTTCATTTTTTTTTCTTTATCCCTGTACCTTTCCCTTACATTTACCACACTTTGAAAGATTTCTGTCCATTGGGATTTATCCTAAACTTGCCAAAACACATGTCTGCTAGGGAAGCAGCCTTTTTATCATTAACAATCAATTTTTTAACAATTGGATGTCTACAATGGGATGATCTACTGTTACTAGATTACAGACTTTGTCTAGATTACAGAGTTTGTTTCCGCACTGGTTTGTACAAACCGTAATTGATAAATATAACACTAAAACAAGCTAATTTAAACTACATGGTCCGCCAAAATAGCACGAATTAGAAAACAAAAATGAGCTTGTTTGATGCTAAGGTAAGGTTTAACTGATACGAAGTCAAAGCAGCAAAGGGAAACAAATAGACTTTCCTGTAAGGTTTCAGATACTGTAGTGTTGCCGTACTGTTTAGCCCACGTAAAACCTTACTGCTGTATCCACCTGTGATACACTTAAATATAATTAAGCCAGAACCAAAATGTCAAACTTTCATCCCCAAACAAACGAAGAATAGTGAAGGCGACACATTCGACTACTTTCATAGCTATTTACTAATTATTAATCATTACCACTGTTCTTACCAAATTCATTTGGTTTAACTTCCATTCATTCGCTTGCTATCATATCACTGCTTCTAGTGGGAGTGCTGCCGGAACTAGAAAAGTCTTGAGTGTGATATTATAGCTGTCATGACTTATTGGAATTTTTCATTCTGAGTTAATGGTATAAAGAAAGAACAAAAAAAAAAAAACTACTTTGCTCTGTTTAATTCATTGCTATGTTATCACTCAAATAAAAAAAAACAGTTTAGAGGTAATTATAGATCGAAGCAAACTATAATTTGGAATCCGATTAGTTCTGTTTTTATTCCCTGGTACTGTCAAAAAGTGAAATTATGGGGAATTGTTTTGTCTGTGTTTGTGGATTTATGTTTTAATTCAGTTGCGCGTGAGTGGCTATGTTTGTATTTTGTGCAAGTATTTCTAATTTTTGGAACATGCAGCCTTTTTCTTATTAAGCTGCTTTCCCTGTGTTTGTATTTGTAGGTTTATGTTTACATTTTGGTTTCGTGAAACTGCTTGTACTGATTTTATATGTGTTTTCTAGTTTTTTTTAATGTATGAACATTTGTTGTCTATGACGCTTTTTTTTTCTGTTGTGTTTATGAGTTTTTGTTTTATTTCTTCTTCGTGTGTGTGTGTCTACGTGTGCATTTCGTTCGTGTGTTTTAAATTTTGAAATTTTGAACCGTTTCGTTGTTTGGCTAGAGGTGATCAGTGTGCGGTGCGTGTGTGTGGAGGCTGATACATCCCCACTCTTGTTCCCAGAACTAGGGTTCCATACACTTCGTTTAGTTCGAGTGAACTCTGATCTGTTTTGTGTTTGTGTTCCTTAATAGCTTTGAATTATGCGGCGGTTCGAGCTCTAATACTAATTTTCTGAACAGAGAAGCCATTTTTTGTTTATTTATTATCATTTTTCCTTTTTTTTATTGTTGTGTGATGTTTTTAATGAAAGAGAAGTACTAGCGCTAAAGTCCCGTTACGCACGGGTGGTGTTGGATGTATCGTTAGCCACATTGGTGTGATTTGGTACATCATGTGTAAGTCCATGCTCCCTATTATTATGTTTGTAACAAAAAGACACATTAAAAGAAAGGAAATGATGAATGGAAATGAAACTGCAATGCGAATTTTTGGTAATCTTCGCATTTTGGTTTCCCGTAATTTCAGGGCGTAAAATTTCCCCTAAATTTTGTTGGAGACAATTATATTTTCCGTTAATTTAAATGTATTTTATTTCAATCATATTTTTTTCAAATGTCAACTGAATGAAAACTTTCTACCTACTCGGTAGCAGAAATTATTTTATATCAGTGGAATGAGCCTCTTAATAATAAGTAATTACACGACCACCCATCGATACAAGTTTAGCTGACTAAATCATTCAAAACACTTGCATTTCAATGAATATGAGAGGTGTTTAATGTTTGTGGGTGTCCAGCACAAACGAATTTTTACAGACTTCCGTAAGTTGTTGGTTTGGTTGCCATTCTGTTGGCCAGAGAGAATAAGAATAGTCGTTTTATCTTATTGTATCCTATTATATCTTGTATATTGTCTTATTTGTATATTGTATCGTATTGTAAATTGTATCTTATTTTATCCTATTATATCTTAATCTTATTAGGTGTTCCAGGAAAACTGAGAATTAATATTTTTTGTATTAATTGAAAAATAACCTGCCTGTGACCTTCGAGGGTTTGTGGTTTGGTTTAAACCTTCCCCCAAATCTCAAACCATAATGGAACCAGTAGGATTCAAATGTGAACTGAATGCCAATCTTCGACCAGTTCGGTTGCATAGATTTTATATCTGAGTGGAACTAGCTTATAAATAATAAGTAATAAGTTATTACTAGATCAATCGTTAGTATCCTCCCATTTGGTGTATGGTTGTATTTGGTGGTAAACTGTACTGTGTGGCACTGTGTCATAGCAGTTCTTGATATTGTATAAGGTTTGTACCGGTGTAAACACAAAAATATTTGTATACCTATCGGGTTAAGTGTTGCATTATTATTATTGCATTTTTGGGTGAGAGGCTCTCTTTTTTGTTTGCTATCAGCCTTGTTGTCATCACTTCTGAAATGTTTTACGTTTAGTCATCACTAATGTAAGTCGTCATTTTGTTAGATCGAAGAATGAATTCTATTTATCAGGTATCAATGTAATTATACCTCTTCTTTGATCAACACAGCCTTAGGACTAGAATGATGCGAGTTAGAAATACTCCTCTGTCATTCGGTTTCCCATTCCTCAATTTCCCTTTTTAATCTTTGTTGGTATACGGTCTAAATTTAGATTTTTAAAAAATTATTTTCATATTTGTTGCCTCCTTAGCTTTATGATTTAATTTTTAAAGTTGTAGTTTTTTGTCGAAGGTTTGTTCGGTCGTTGTTTTCTGATCTTTCCTTGTATTTCGTGACACATAATAGCGCAATGCCTCAGGTTGGTACTTACACTCCTCGTCTCCATGCCATATAATGTAAACGACAAGGATGGCAGAATATGTGCAAAGAATCGGCAAATTTAGCAAATTCATCAAGTCGGCCGATTGAACACTTCCGAAAATTTAATAAGTCAGCAATTATGATATAAACCCCTACAACCGTTAGCCTTAACGATTTCCCTGGTTTTCATGGTTAGTAAACAAAGTCAATGTATATTAATGCCCCTATCCAACCTTTCCATATAGAACTATCTATTTATCATCATACAGACTTTTGGAATGTTTTTTAGAGTCCTAATTATGTTCATTGTTCGGTCATGGGGTTTGATCCGGTGTTCACGTGGCTTGCAAGCCGACCATTCTAACTATTTAGTCGGGCTTGATTACTTCATTCAGGGTACAAAGCTACCAGTGTGCGTCGAAACTTAGGATTTTTCCTTCTGATTGGTGTAGTACTGTCATTTGGTCACCATGAAAGGAAGGTACTACATAATGCACATTATTATTTATCTATTGTGGCGATTAATGCGTTCAAGAATTGTGAAGGTTTGAACGGACAAAAAGAAATTATGTCTTCACAATTTGGTAACGCTGTATTGGCTATATAAGCAAATTTGTTTTACGTCAAGATAAACTGTTCCACTATTTCAAGTCTTAAATCTGAGTCTTCAAATTCCTTACCTTCAGATTTGTTTGGCTGTACCTACTGCAGTTTCATTTGCACGATCATATCATGGACTTTTCTAAACCTTTAAACAGACTGCTGCTAGATAATGCAGAAGTTAAAGGTTTATTGCCAAACCATTTCATTCAATTAGCAGGTCTTCTTTACCAAGATAATACTCCAATTTAGGCTGATTATGAACGTGCATTATTGGTCTGCTGGACCGTCTAACCACAACATAACTGTTTTGGGACTTTCAGGCTTATTTTCTTTTCGTCAATGTCTTTTGCATATTTGCACTATATGAAGACTTCATGCCTTACAGGTAAAAAAAAATAGGGTATTAAGCAATCAAGTGTTGAACTGAATGCAGAACAAACGAAGAGCGTCTGGTTTTTTTTATTAACTATTAACTATGACATAAAAAGATGTCACAAGACGTCTCTCACAAGAGAGAATAATAAGTAGTAGAGGGTGGCGCAAGACGCCCTTTATGTAAAGGTAAATAAGGCAACTACATTACAGTGCTAGCATTTTTTTCCAACATTGTATTATTTTTGTTTAAACATGAACTGAACTGAACTGAACTGAATTGTTCTATCGTACAATACAGTCTGAAAGTACACATTAGTTGTTGGTGTCAATTAAATAGTGTTTACATGATCTGCGAGCCCTCTGTTGTACGATGCAACGTGAAAGTAAACACTTGTTGTTGGTGTAAATTAAATTGTGTCTAAGTGACCTACGAGCCTCTGTCGTACGATTCACTGTGAAAGTAAACAATAGATGTTGGTGTAAATTAAATAGTATTGACGTGATCTGCGAATCCTCTATCGTACGATTCACGGAGAAAGTAAACATAAATTGTTGGTGTAAATTAAAAAGTGTTTACATGATTTGCGAGTCCTCTGTCGTGCGATTCACAGTGAAAGTAGTAAACGTTAGTTATTGGTTTAAATTAAATTGCGTTTTCATGATCTGCGATTGGTTTGTCGTACGATTCAATGTATAAGTACGGATGTGTTGTTTTTTCTGTGGTTTATTATCTGAGCTGAATTAGACACACAATAATCTGTAAAAAAAAATTGCTTGCTGGCATTCCATTTTGTTTGTGAAATGAATGCTGCTCGCTCATTCAATCGGCGAACCTTCTGCCCTATGATTTATTGTGAAGTATACATTGGTTGTTGGAAACAATAATAGGTCTTTATTTATTTGTTCAGCAAAAAAAATTTAATTTACAAGCCGCTTACCCATTAAAAATAGGAGGAATTTATCAGTGTACCTGTCTACAAAAATATTAAGCAGCTGACCACGCACCATGCAAATAATGGCAATAACAAAGCAGACGACATGCTTTCCGCACTCAATACTGTTTATAGAATCCCCTGTACGGAACCAACATGTACTGTTACATATGTAGAACAATCCCTTCAAAAACTTAAAGAACGCATAGCATCCCACAAATCAAACTTCAAATTAAAAGTCGAATCAAATTCATTAGTACAACACTGCCTAGCAACAGGCAAGTCACCTGACAAACTCGCAACTGGCCACACCCCCGCCTTGGACAAGGTTCAAATCTTGTTTCAAGAAAAACATACTAGAGCACGTATTAATCTTGAAACGCTTGTCAACCACACGCATAAGCCACCTGTTCATAACCACTTAGTGCCAGATAATAAATATCTAAAAGAATATTTTCCTATAATTAAAACACTTGACTGGACGACACTTGTTCCAGGCACACTGTGCAACCCCCATAGCGCTAACGAATGGATCAAACCTGAAACACGTGACCCGATTTGCATACACCTTGCCATTCGACTTGATTTCCCCAAGACGAAGGTTGGGTGGTGCATTTCGGCCGCCATTTCCGCCTCTTCTGACAGGGGAAATTGGTGGTTTTTATCCTTTTAAATTGATGGTATTGTACCCTTTTATTTTATTTTTATTGTGATGATGCTTTTACGTAGGATAACTTAGTGGCGTTTGCCATGCTTTAATTTTATTATGCATACCTGATGTCGAAAATTTAAAATTTTTGAAACGTCGTTCGTGTTTTTATCTTGTAGCACTGCTTGGTTTTTACTTTAATAATCTGTTACCGTGCTTTTTTACTCCATTACCTGTCCACGAGCACTGTGTGAGAAATATTGATTGTGTGGAGTGATAGGAGGATAAACTGTCGAAAGTCGTTACAGCTAGCGAAATATCGGCACACCTGTTTAGATATCCACGAAAAAAACTGAATTTGCAGAGTGAACACCACTTTTTACTACACATATTTTTATTATTATTAGGCCAGACATTAGTGAGGCAAAAACATACACTAAGTAAATAAACCAGGGAAAACTGGAATAAATTGTATCATCTTCCTAATAGGATACTTAACAACATATTAATTTTGGCCCCCTCTGACGCCCCGGATTTGGGCACCCCCTTGGAAAAATGGCGTAAAAAACAGGGTTTTTTTTTAAATTTCAAGCTTGGTAGTTACTTCAGAGAAAGATATGCGATTACGAAAAAGATCTACATAAAATTCTCTACAAGAAGGCTACTACCCATTTTCATAGTAGGAGGAATTTGTATTAATTTAAACTTATCATGCATACCCACACGAGAATAGATAACTAAATGCATAGAACATTTTTGACAAATAAAATGCAATGTTTGGAGGGCATCCTGCTGCCCAAGGAATCGTTCATTTTAGAGGCAGTACACAAATATCATATATTTTTGTACTACAGCTCTCTGTTTCAGGACTAGTGTCGCTTCCCCCACCCCCTCCATTGCCTAAAATCATTAACAAATCTCCATTGTTGGTCAGTTAAAGTCCCGACCATTTGGTTTTAATGTTTCTGGAAATGCTAGCAAAGGTATAGAGTTTAAAAAGAAAAACATTTTTTTTTGTAGAAATGAACTGAAACACTTTACTTAAGCAATAATGTTATTTTAACACGTACGTACATATTATACTTAAGTGCTAATTGCTAATTGGTTTCATAATGAAGTCTCTCTTTGCAGCCAGTCTTTACGTTTAGTCTTTATTTACTCTACAGTCTATTCCCCTGTCTCAGCTCATGATTCTACAGCTTCATCCTGGAGGAAATATTCAAGTGAAGCATCGACTCGATCAGCACAGTCTCTTTATCGTTGGTGAAGTGTGTGTTTGAAGGCTACAATCGCATACATTGATAACAAATTAATTGTAATCCAAACTTTCTGTAGATTGCACCATTCATTTCTAGTAACAGTGTGGCGTTACAATAGTTTGCTCTTTGTATCTGAATCTTATCGGCCATTGCGTCGTAGCTCAGCCAAACGCTGATTCGCTGAGACCAACCAGGCCATCACAATTTGCTATGACGAAAGAGAGCATGTTAAGCTATGGAGTTGTTGCACTTCCGTATAATGGGAGTAGGTTTTTGAGATGTGCTGCATCAGTCCTACTGAAAGATTCCTCCATCTGCATGTACGGGGAGGAGCATTTTCTAGCTTTGTATGTCTTTGTACTTCTGTGATTATGTTAATGGTTACATGATGGTTTAGTTTTTACTGCTAGCTGATACTTCGAACGGCCGACGTCAATTCTTAGACGTCCGCGCCTAGCTGCTATTTAATGAATACCTGGAAGCATTGTAATTTTTTTTTGATCAGCTACGAGTTAGCTGGAGGCTACATCCTTGGGGCACAACCGGGAATCTACGTTGCTTAGAGGCATGAGATCTTGCTCGAAGGCCGTACATCGCGTCAAGGCTTCTGTCGGTCTCAAGTCCTTGGGGGTAGGGTCACTGACCAGCAATCATAACTCTTAAAGATAGATTGCAGAGCGTCATTGCAACATGTCCACGAATCTGCCCGAAATTCTGTTAAAGACTGAGTGGCTTCCAACATAGGTTTAAAATCCCAAAAATTTGATTTAACTTCAGGAATACAAATGTTACTGAACCTAGTTAACGTTCCTTGGTTATTCGTGAGCAAGTAGTAGGGACATTGCTATGTGCGGCTGCAAGTAATCTCAATGACCCTTTTTTTAACTGTTTGCTTGGTTTGTGCAGATCATTATATGTTAACTGTTGATTAAGTAAATATATCAAAAACCAAAACTGGTAAAAGGGGCCGCCAAGTTCCGAATGGTCCGGCCCTTCAAAGGAGTGATATCAACACACCAAAACATTCGCCAACTTAATCGCACCGCTTAATAATTCGAAGGTTAAATGAAAACTAGAACATTGCTACTTTCGGTAGCAATGTTCAAGTTTTCATTTAACGTCCAAAGTATTATTCGGTGCGATTAAGTTGGCGAATGTTTTGGTGTGTTGATATCACTCCTTTGAAGGATCGAACCATTGGGAACTTGGCGGCCCCTTTTACCAGTTTTGGTTTTTGATATGATATCACTCCTTTTTTTTAATGGTGTATTGACTCAACTCCACTACCGTGCCGTGCAGATGAGTAATAAAGTGCCACGTCAACAAGAAATTGGTTTTCAACAATTTGCAACTACCTTTTGGCTATAGGCCGAACGATTCTCAACTTAGTCACCTCTTTATTGGCTTTTGGTTTGGTTTTAATTTTGTTGTAATTTGTTGTATTTAGTTAGTTTTGGTTTATTTTTCGTGAATTGGACGTGAATACAATTTCTTTGCAACGTTGTTTAGATTTATCGTGATATACGACTGTGTGCCTATAGGCACGTACGTCAGTATACACGTTTTCATTGTCGGAACTTTGGCCGTCCAATGAGAGACGATGCCGACAATACTAACAATGGTTATAACAATATTTTCGTACTTACGCGCCCTCCCACGCCATCCCTGTTACGCCCCCCAGGCTCCAAACCATAAAAGGTACACAGTTCGTATTGTAGTGCACCCATTCGTCCAATTTCATAGCTGGAAGCCTTCCTGCTATCTCTGAATCGATGAATAATCACCCTACGGGATTTATCATAGGGATAAGCGTACTAGCTAGCTAGCTTTTCAACGTTATTGAGGGGCAGATTTTGCATTGAAAGCAGCATAGCTGGCATTCAAACACGACTTAATGTTTGTTAGGTGGGTCATTGCTCTCGATTTCAACACAATTTAAGATTTTGTACCGCATTTTTATTTTTCCCCAAGTACCTGAAATGTGCCCAACTATGCTTCAAGATATAAGACACTGACGCAATGGCGTCACGCTACAATGGTTTACAGCCTCGACAATTGAATTGATGTGATGTGTGTTGTGATGTTTGTTGCCTAACTTGGCGCGACACACTAGCGTGTGTCTAGATAATGCTTCTTCGTTCGGAACGGCTAGTCACTTGTTTTGGACTAAGTGTAGTGGTAAAAATTTTAATTATAGGAATGACTCTGGTTTTCTTCTTGGTGCTTGTACAACTCTTCTGTTGTTGTAGCCGTGCCTTAATTTCGTCAAGATGCACGACTGCAACAATGAAATCATTGTTGGACTAGAGTGCCATGCAATCTTACTACCATCAAGACGTGCGAGCTGGACCGTGCAGTTTACTACCATGAAGACGGCACGCCACGGAACCCGAACAAAAAGCAAGGATTATTAACACTACCTGAGGCTGCAGGCGAATCACACAGCGTACGAAAAGACATTCATCCTCCACATTTAAAGGAATCCGAGACAGCAACACATCTGTATCTGAATCATCAAACAAATCGTCGGCTATGTTGGCCACCGCCATTGTATAGTCACAATGGAGTCAGCTTTCTCAAGTTCCTTCGGCTTTCTCGTTGTACAAGTGCGTTAGACAACGTTGTTCGACAACAATGCGGTAAGAAAACCTCTGTTAAGCTCGTATTGGCCTTCGGCTCTCGACCGACTTCGGCTTTCTTACCGCATTGTTGCCGAACGCCGTTGTCTAACTAATACTAGTCTACTGATTGTTGCATGGCACTGTCAGGGTCTCTAAACCATACGCAATGGCTGTTTGCCGTGACGTCACAGTGAGTTAGCCAATGACGAACGAGAACAACGGCTGTTTGGCCGTCTGATTGGACTATCCCAGTCACGTGATATTCACGTCACAGCAAACAGCCATGGCGCGTGGTATAGGAATTGTTGTCTTTCAAAACAGATTCACACAGCCACGGCCTGTTGAACTTTGTAAACCGAGTTAGCTGAACACCAACATACATTTCTCGATACATTTCTACCAAAGTTACGGTGGTCGGGTGTAGTATTATAAATTATCGCAACATGTTATCAAAGGGAAGTACGGTATATTTTATCCACCCAAAACCAAAACTGGTAAGAGAAGCCACCAACTTTACAAAAAGGGTCGGCCTTTCAAAGTAGTGATATCATTCAACCAGGGAAAGGCCGCCAAGGTTAATCCTATTAGCCAAGTTAATCGCACCTACTAATAGTTCGAAGGTTAAATGAAAACTAGAAGATTGCTACTAGCGGTAGCAATCTTCAAGTTTTCATTTAACGTCCAAAGTATTATTCGGTGCGATTAACTTGGCTAATAGGATTAACCTTGGCGGCCTTTCCCTGGTTGAATGATATCACTACTTTGAAAGGCCGACCCTTTTTGTAAACTTGGCGGCTTCTCTTACCAGTTTTGGTTTTGGGTGGATATCACGACTTTCATAGGCCTGTGAATGACCAAAAATCTCAGGGTGTAATTGTCACCCCTACCTTTTTTTGTGTGGAGGTATTTTATTGCATGAATGTTCTCATTCATAAATTTCACATTTGCTATTGTCATTCCAAATAAATTAATAACAAGCGTAACAGTATGGTAATTGCAAGGACCTAACAATTCCTGTGGAGCGGTAGCAATCTTCAAGTTTTAATTTAACGTCCAAAGTATTATTCCGTGCGATTAACTTGGCTAATAGGATTAACCTTGGCGGTGTTTCCCTGGTTGAATGATATCACTACTTTGAAAGGCTGACCCTTCTTGGAAACTTGGCAGCTGCTCTTATACCAGTTTTGGTTTTGGGTGAATATCACAACTTTCATAGGCCTGTGAATACAAAGAATTCCACTGTCTAATAGTGACCTCTACCTTTTTTTGTCTGGAGTGTCTATAAATTTTCTAACCAAATGGACATGGTTTGGCGTATTGTATGCCCATGTTTCGCATGCTTAAGTCTATTTAATCCGAAAAATACTAAGGCAAAAGGATTCGACAAATTACAAACTGAACATTTGCAGGAGTCAAAGAATAATACATCAATAGCAATTTGTAAACTAATAAATGCTATGATTAAAAAAGAAACTTGGCCTGAAATGTTGAAAATACAAATTATAAGACCAATATAAAAGAAAGGAGAAAAAAAGGATCTAAACAACTATAGACCTATAGCTTTACTGTCAATAACAGATAAAGTACTTGAAAAATTTGTTGCAAATAAAATAAGAAATTTTCTAGATGTAAACAACATTTTATCTCTACTACAATACGGATACACAAAAAATAGAAATACAACTGAATTATTATCAAAAGTTAATGAATTAATTACAAGAGGTTTAAATGAATGTAAATATGTGGGTATAATACTGGTGGACTTACAGAAAGCATTTGATACGTTTGATCAAAAGATACTATTACAAAAATGTTACAACTTAGGATTAAGAGGAAAAATATACAACTTACTAAAAAATTATCTAAATAACAGGAAGACAATAGTTCAGCTAAAAGATATACAGAGCAACAAAAAACTGGTTAATGATGGAATACCACAGGGCTCAGTACTGGGACCACTTTTATACTTAATTTATACAAATGATATTAGTAGAAATATTAAAAAAAAAAAACATTTTTCTCTTTGCAGATGATACTGTTCTAATTTCAATAAATAATAAATATGATGAAATGATGAACAATCTACAATATGACTTTAACATATTAAATGATTACTTTATAGAAAATGAACTTTACATTAGTAAGGAAAAAACCATTCAAATGGACACATCAGTACCAAAAATGAGAAAAACAAAAGAAGCATGGATAATAAAACATTATGGAAATTGTAAAATTTAAACTTAGGACTATAGAAAGTAAATGTAATGACGAATGCAGGAAACTAGAAAAAAAGAAAACAGCAACATATTTATTAAGAGTGTGAAATATTAAAAATAAAGGAACTTTACAAATATATAATAATAACAAAAAATTATTATAGCAATGCATTCAAAGTAACCACAAAAAATGTAGATAAAATAAGAGTAGGAAAAAGGAGATATGAGATGCCAAGCTGGAATAATGCATATGGAAAAAGAGGGAAAAAATATTACATACCACAATTATTTAATGAACTGTCAGAAAATATGTTAACATATATAAATATGAAAGAACTAAGGATAAATTAAAAAAAATACCTCATGATAAATCAGTTAAACACACATTACAAGTCCAGTGAGAAGCGCCGATAATTCATGAAAAAGTTATAAACGTTAAGTAATTTATATTTGTGTGATATTTAGTGTATGTATAATGTGTATGTATAATGTGTACGTATAATGTGTATGTATAATTTATTGTTATTATTAATCACACCTGAATAAGATGTTGAAAAATCGCACACAAGCTTTATATAAGCTTCGAGAATTGCTAATTAAAAAAAAAAAAAAAAAATGTTGTTTATTGTTTTTACTTCGAAAAAGCACGAATCTATAAAAACATAAACTTAACTCAGCTTATTTTTCTCTAAAATGGCGAATTCAATTTCACGTATAATGCTGGCGTGAATGATCCAAACTGTCACAAACTAAGCCTAACAGCAACCTAACTGTACTCTTATATCGAGGTTCGTTTTGTTACAACGGATGTTTGTTTTTATACGTATTTTTGAGTGTGTTAAACTGTGTGTGAATACAAGTAAGAGCGCAGTAAAATGATCGGTTCTATCAAACTACGTTTGTTGTTGTGCCAATTTGTTTGCTACAGTGAGTATTAAAAGTATTAACACAGCCGGCAGGCAGGGCTTATTAGAGTTCGTTTGCGCACGAGAATAAAAAAAAAATGGACAGTCGGAGGCGAAGGCGTCGAGCCCCCAGAATGCAATGCTGCAACATGTAACAATGGGGTAACAATAGGCGAGGTGCACAAGATCGGATTGTAGCTCACTCGAACAAGATGCAACGATGCTCGGGCACGGGGAAAGTAACATTGTCGTGGTATGTTTTTCGAATTAGCATTGTCGGCCTCAATAAACACTTTCATTACCGTTATTGAGAACGAAAATGAAGGTCTCAGTTTTCGCTTAAATCTTTCAGCATAAAAGGGTGCAAAGTCCGTAATTTTGAGGCCTTGGGTGGCCGACATGACTGAATAACTTATTTACTTCTTCAATGCAGGCTTCGGGCAGCTAGTTGAATTGTCTACGCGGTTGTTCGCCATAATACTGCATCTGCTTGCAACAATAAAGAATCAACCACCCATCAGCTGATACATGGTAACTCTAGACAAACGCTAGTGTGATGCCATCAAATAACAAACATGGGATAAAGCGTTGGCAGAACTTGAACTGAAACAGGCATTTCTAATGTTCCGTTTTTTCGCAAACAAAATTGAGTGGACAGCGGACACAGCGCACACTTGATACACCAGACCGTAGCAATTACAATAAAATGGAAGCGAAAAAAGCCAACAAATTAACTGAACTAAAAACGGCTTCACCGTTTAGAAAAAAGCATTAGAGTTCGTATCCCCCATGCTAACAGCTGTGAAGGTACACCAATAAAAACGGATTAGAGTTCACTCGAACGCAACGAACTATAGTTGAACTCCAATTCCAGAGAACAAGCATTGTAACAGGCCAGTCTCCATGCATTCGTGTATATCACAGATCAAACAAAGCGGTTGGATACGTCACAAAAATAACATACGCTACACAAAATACAACATGCACACGCACGTAGAACAGAACGAAAATCTAAAACACATACAAACAGACGCCATAAACAGCAAAAAGCCTACAAAAGATGATAAATACACACACAAACACAGGCAATAAAAATTGCCTTAATTAGGATTATGCTTGTTTCACAGATTGTAAGTGCACACAAAATACACATATAACCACTCACAGGAAACATACTTGAAATAGAAAGAAAAACAACAAAAAAAATATTTAAAAAAGCCTGTATAACACGCAAATTAATTAAGTCCACACAAACATACACACGCACGCAAACATTAAACATTTCAAACACAAACTGCGTTCACTATCTGACATAACCACTGAGCAAAAACAGTCCCCGTTTCCTGGAATTGGAGTTCAAATTATAGTTCGTTGCGTTCGAGTGAACTCTAATCCGTTTTTATTCGTGTACCTTCACAGCTGTAAATACGGGGATACGAACTCTAATGGTTTTTTCTAAACGGCGAAGCTGTTTTTTGTTCAGTTAATATGTTTATGCTTTTGAAGAAAAGTGGTGGGGTTGATGAAATTGGATTTGGAGTTATTTCAGCTGTTTCTTGTGATAAAAGTTTGGAGTGGGTGAATTGCATCAGGTTTACTGTGATTATTATAAAGATGGATGTAGGGAAGAGGTGTGTGATAAAATATAATATTTGGCTTACTGGGAACGTGCGGTCTATAGTATCATATGGTGTAAAACGATACATTCGGTCCCCACCATGGTTGCATTGATTCCTCAAAATGTTGACTAATTTTGGTGGTATTTTAATTGTTATATATTAATTGTGTTGTATTTTGATAAGGCTGCGATGGTGGTTTTAGTTCATGCTATTGCCTAGTTTACTGTTACGACAGCTACATTAATTTGCTCAATACCTCTTTTTTGCACTGCCGTCATTTTTTTTCCTTTTTGTCACTATATATTTTGTTTTATTATATTCTTCGCCTACGCATTACCATTGTTTTTGGCCTTTTTTTTTATAATAAATCTACGTTAAAATCGGTTGTTACTTGATATTTAAACAAGAAATAAAAGTCAGCCCCTGACTGGCAGTGAAAGAACCATGGTAGACATCTAGCAAACAGTAAACTTTTCAGCAGTTTATTCCTGCCTTGATCACCTATCGAATGAATACACAATGAGATGATGCTCCCCACAAAAACATAAAAAGACTTATCCAACTTGTACTTACTACACACTTTTTCAGCAGAATCAATAAACACAAAAAAACATAAAAACAAAAGCTGCACCAAACGTGGCAGTCATCACGTCTCCATCTTGAGCAGTGTCAACAAAACCTACAGTTGTATCATGGGAAATGTTTTAGAAATTTTGTACCATTTTTCCATGTTGGGGAAATGATAAATTGTGTTGAGAATTCGACATTGAGAATTCTTGAGTAGCTTATTCATGTGTTTGCGGGAAATATTATGCATCACATTACTTGGATAGTCATTACGCGCAAATTTCTCCCAAATTCGATGCAACTATCCAAGTAATGTGCTGCATAATATTTTCCGCAAACACATGAATAAGCTACTCAAGCAAGAGCATTGCATTTCTGTTATGCAACCAGAACCCCTACCCTATGTCCCCGGACTGTATTGCACCATTGCTAAGATCCTGGGCTCATACTGGGTGAGGATCGTCTCGAAACCACTTTCCACCCTTAAGAGTGCCCTGCATCCGCCTTCCGATCTTTTTGTAACACGGGTGAGTGAGCAAACCAGTCAATTCTCTTCGAACCTGAACGGCAATCATGGTATTTCACATACCAGCCTTAATCTGAAGGATGCTGACCGGAAACAGCTAGCCGGGGAGAGAAGTTAGACTGACCAAGAGTGAGTTAGGTTGGGGTTTGGGTTGGGCTTACAAACTAGGCAGCCTTCTACATAGGTTGCCCTACGAGGCGTAGCGGTTAACTTGCTAACTAATACGGCAAGGCTACGTTATCCTCGGTCCTTAAATCTACTTAAAAGTAGGGCGGAATTAGGTTTGCTGGGAACCTAACCATACTTTACCATGTTTGAAGAATCATGAAATAAATGAATGCTGTAAAGGAACAAGGCAACTCAACAGATTAGATTTTACATGACGCACTTAATAGTTAAAGGAGCATCCTGCAACTTACAACTTGGACTAAGTCCAAATTCCCCAGAAAAACCTAGAAGGCAAAGATTAGTCCTCAAGTAGTCCTAAGTTCCCATAGAACCCCATGACGGAAGGAAGGAAGGAGACGACAAGTTGTTGCTGGGTCAATCCCAGTCGGCGAAGTGAAGTTTATTTCTTCATAAATTTACCACCTCAGGTTCAACAATATAACAGGTTTGCACTCACGTGCGCATGCAGAAAAACATCAATGATGCCCTCTAAAAGGACTGAATTTACTAATCTATTTACATACTTAAGGCCTACTGATACATCACTAACACATCAGTTAAGTCCACCTGAGAAATCAAAACCCTTTAACAAGGCCGTCCGAGATATCACGTAGCTTATTTATACAGATCGATCCTTAAGTTGCCTTAGCAACAGTCTTTCGAATCTTTAGAATACTCAAGACGATGCCTTTCTTACAATTCTAGGTAAGACCCATTTTTTACTTATGGTGTATTCAAACTTTCCTTGTTGTTTATTTATTCAACTTTCCTCGTTGTTAACTAACTGAATTGCTAACTACGTAGCACTTTTTCCCCAAATTACGCATTTTACTCTGTAACTCGTCACAAGCATCAACAAAAAATACGCATTTAATATTTCGCTAGTTCACCCATTAAACATGTTGCGTAACAAACTATAATTAAACAAGTTTTATCCTACGTATTTTGTAGGCTTCTAACCTAAACTTCGCGACATACCTAAAATTCGCGACAGATGCTGTCTTCAACCAAAAAACGAACTTTCAGAGAAATCTAGTGTACGACATTTCCTGCATTTAGGGTAAATCTTGAAGCGTATACCACCACAGCAAACGAATTCTCAACACAATTTATCATTTCCCCAACATGGAAAAAAAGTACAAAATTTCTAAAACATTGAGTTACATTGAGTAAACCTATTAGCCATAAAGAAACAGTGTTTTTTGCCGTGGTTTTTAACTAAATTTAGGTCGCTGAATCTAATAGTAAAAACAGTTTGTGTCTATCTGGTATCGTTACGAATTTGAAAAAAGCGACAGACGAACGGACAAAGTCGTTGCAATGGTTCTCTCACACGTTTCGGCTGGAATAGTTACACGCATTATTTAAGGTGCAGTTTAATGTAGCAAGTATTTAAGTTGAGCAATGATTTCCGGTAAATTACAGGGATTAATGATAATTCCTATTGATGTGCCCATGATGTGTGAGTTATTTTGACATCAGAAACGAAACTGTAGTAAGAAGATAAACAAATAACCTTATTGTATTGATTTACCAACTTAAATTCACAATGGGGTACACAATGACTGCAGAAAATTTTAATGAATCGAACAATGGATTCAGCAGTCATCGTCGAGACTGACCGACAGACAGACAAAGAGACAGACACGAGAAGAGACAGAACAATAAGCTCCTTTGTTCTGCTTCTCATCACACGTCACTAAAGAACATCTTACGTGATAATCAGGGCTACCCAATGGGTGGGAGGGTGGAGGGGTAGGGATATTTAAAGAGCAACTTTCCTCAGCAAATTGTGCGGAGGGGGAGGCGCGAAGAGAAATTTTTTCATAGCGTAATAAAAAAAACAAAGAATTAAAAAGTCTTTCCCTGTTATTTACAAGCATTCAAATAGATATCGTAAATTAACCTCCATCATCATCGGCCCACAAGCTCCCCCCCCCCATCTATGGGAACTTCGGGAAGACTTGTGTCCTTGTTCTGTCTGATGCCATGGGTACAACTGTAGATTGGAGGGGGTGGGCTAAACTCTTTGAAGCCAGTATACTAAGATACTGGTGTAGGGAGGATGGGCAATGGGCAATTGGGCACCCCTGTGTACTCTTCGTATTAATTAGCCAAGCGGGTGAAGCCTACAAGTCCTTTATATTCCACTCTACGGATTGAATGTGTTTGTTTGTTTGGCTGTTAGTCTGCAACAATCTACTTTATTTAACAATTATATTATGACTTTGACGTATGGTGAATTATTAAGTGATAACTCCAGAAATAGACGGTATGCACATAGTATTTTTTGGAGGGATGCAGTTAATTTTTAAAGAAACATTAATCGCTGCAGATCCAATTAAATTTAAAGTTATGCGAAAGTTATGCTAAAATAAATGTTAATGGTTGGATAACGTTACTGGTGGGATTATATTTTTCCGTACAAAGCGCCAATTTTAAAATAAGGCGTAAAATATCTAATTTAATAAAAAATGTAAATAGTTAGTCTCTGCAAAGTAAAAAGTTATACGTATTGATTAAACTGAAAGAAAGTTTTTTCCCTTAAACACATTCTCATCTAAAAAGACGGGAGATTGGAGATGCCACTCTAAAAAAAAATCATAATAAAATTTCTTTGCTTTAAAACAAAACTTAGCTTCAACTCATACCCTCGACAATACTAACATGAGGATGTTAGTATTTCGTACAAGGGATGCAGAACATTCATCAACTAGCCTGGTGAAGAGAGTTCCACGTTTAGGTGCACCTTCCGGTTACCAACGGAAAACAGCTTATAGTGGTGATAGTGCATCGTTAAATTCCAAGGAAATAATGAATTTAAAAAAACGACACCAACCTTTCAAGCTCATTTCCGGGAAAAATCAGTAGCAAACATTTCGTAAAAACACAGGAAATCGAAACCTACCTATACTCCGTTGGTCGTTACTTCGTTGGGCGTTGGTGTACAAACCTGTTTCTAATCGGCAAAGATGCATAGTTTTATTGTAGGTCTTTTCATCACTTCAAGTTTGGTGTTTGCGCAGTACGATCCTCAGTATTTTTCTAAAGGAAAACGGGTAAGTTACAAAACTAACTCAAGTCGTAAGTTTTGGTAAAAGAAAATAGAAATTACGCATTACAAGGATTAAGGTACCTGGTCCAGCCTAGCTTTCTTTCGTGATTCAACGTACTTGCCACAGTCAGTTATGCCTAGAGAATCCTATTTTTTTCTAGAATTAAAAAAAAGATTCCAAAATGGTTCTGAATCTGCTATAGGTGTGTGCAAGTGAATCCATTTAAAAAAAAAATTCGAACAGCTTAATGTAACATATCTCATAAAAGAAAACGGAAAACAAGCCACACAACGAAAATAATACTTTAAAAGTAGCGTTGTACATAAGTCACCTTTATGCACTTAGGTTTCGTCGAAGTGGTGTGACCCGGATTCGAACTGGCAACCCTATCCATCCCCAGAACTGAGTGGGGAATTACGCCTTCGACCTTTGATTATAGTAAAGGCCAAAGCCACATTGACAGGGTCTAAGGTAAAAGGCCATAAGCAGCAATAAGCACTCACACGAATACCTGCAATGTAACAGATTCCCTGCGAAGCAAGATCGTATCAGTATGGCTGATCAGCAGGGGTTTAAAAATTTTCTGTTTGATTTACATACTGTTTAAAACAAAACTGTTACTGTCAGTAGCGCGCACAGAACCCCGAGAGAGCCGGGGCAACACTGAATAACAGACCAGTAGGGTTTGGGAAACTTAGGGTTTTTTTTTGCTGTGCCGTTTTGATCGTTTTCTGACCCCTTATTAGCCTGTTGGGTCATTTTTTTGGCATTTTTTTGGTGTTTTACGCAATTTTTAGGCCTTTAGGTCCTTTCTCAGGCACTGCCACAGCAGCAGTTGTTAGTACAAACACTCCATTGTTTTAAGACCAGGGGTAATGCCTCCCCCCCCCCCCCCTCGTGTAAGTCACTGGTTACAATAATAAACAAATGAACTAATAACGCGAATTCTTTTTTAATTTTTGAAAGTTTCCATAACCAACTAAATATTTGTAAAAAATAGAAAAAATAAAATAAAATTAAAAAATTTACGGACAACCAAAACGCGCAAAACATAAAAGGCGTGAAAGCAGTGCCTCATATTGAACAGTTCACACGGTTGGCTTCATTCTGTTTCTTCGTTTATTATATTACTAATTCTCCAGCTGTTTTCGTTTCTTTCAATTTTCTTTTGAACCAGTGATGGTTCAAAGCAATAGAGCTGTTAATTAATGTTTGTTTAAAATCGTCTGGTTGATTTTCAGGTAATTTTGCAATTATTGTATTCAGCTAGCCTACGATTTCTGGTTCTGTGCCGCTATCAAAGCCTACCCACGATTTGCTTTCGTGCCGTGGTGACGGTCCCTACGGATAAAGTACCCATTTCTTCAAGCTAGCCCAAACCTTTCGTACCGTTCAGTTTTGACTACTTTAGTCGAGACACGTAATACGAGCTATCCTCTCTGCCGAAGTCACAGATCTCGACCACTGTTCCACAGAATCTGATCAGTTAATGAAAGTTGAAAAAAATATTTTAAGTAAACTGTTAATGGAGTCCTGGAGTAATTAGTGCAACACGTCACTGACAAATATTATAAGAACAAGCCTTCATCAACAAGTTGAAACTAGAAACCTTCAAAATGCACCATCTTCCAATCCTTGTTATTGCATCATCTTATTTTTCCTTTATTTCCCATCAACTTCGGCAAAATTTGGCAGATTGTAGTTTCAAACGCACTGCTACCGTGCACCAAGCTAGTCAACCTCCCCTTCCCCACCTCCCAACACTTACGTACTAGTTTACTAATTAGAGTGTGGGTCAGCCTGCAGATAGTTTTTCTTGTGTATTTGCTTAAATGTGACTGAAGCCATTCAAGGCCTGAAAACTGATGTGTAAAGAAATGTGAAGGATGTACTTTGTCCTCTTACATAAAAGTAGTAGTTCAGGTTAATAGCAACAGCTTGTTGTTAAACAGTTCACTAACAACCATCATATTAATGTAAGAAACACTATTGTATACCAGGAGAGAGTTGAAAAAATAAGGTTGGGGCTGAGGTGTACACAATTTCTTTTAACTGGGCGAGAACCACAAATGTTGTAAAGAATTTCCCAAACTTAAAATATAGATCAAATTATACAGTTCTTTCCAGGTTAACGTAATTTAATGCGCGAATACGTACTTCACTGGCAGCAACGTTGCTGACAAAATTAGGGATCTGCGTTGGCGGTGCTGACACTCCTTCTCGCCGCTTTTTACTTGCAAGTATCTTGATTTTATCATGGTTTCATGACATTGGTTAGACACGTCTTGATTTACTTTTAGGTGACTAAAGCCGGAAAGAAAATTATTTATACCGAAAATTGAAGCTTAATGGCATGTTATCGTTTGGGTTTTTCCCCGTCCAGTTACCTGGGGACGTCCTTTAAAAAAGTGTTCAAACCAACTACTTGGTTTAAGTTGACTTCAACTTTCGAGCCTGTAAAAGCTATTATGTCTGTGTGACGTGATGATATTTTGCGAAGCGTTCGGAAATTAAAATCTCAATCTCTAGTCCAACTGACAAACTGGATAAAATTCGGTATTATTTTATACAGTTGGATAATTCCATCCCAGTTAGCATCACTTACTTTCGAACATTTCGTAGCATTTTATCTTTTAACGTAAACGATACAAACAAAAAGATAAATAGGTTTTACAGGCACAAAAGAAAAGGGCAAGTTCACACAAGGTGCTGATTTCATAGAATTTAACTTCCAATTTTGTTTTGGAAGTTGTTTCAAAAAAGAATGTGAAAGACAACTATATAAGGGGGGGGGGATTGAGGCTTAATGGCGCGTCGACAACGTGGTCGTCAGTGCCAACCTCAGTCACAGTGCAGTGGTCCGGGTTGCCACTGCACCACACATTACAGAGATGTTATTCAAACCCCTATATAAGGGGCTGGTCATTATTTATCTTCCTGGGGAACGGGCCGCATCATTTTTTTTTATATCCGTCAAGATAAAATAAATCTAGTGGGACAGATTTACTCTAAATTGAAAATAAGTCGTCAGCGAAAATCTTACGCAAGAAATAATGTATAGTACAGTAAGCCATGTACCTTCATGCATTTACGTTTTATTCAAGTGACGTGACCCGAGTGTACAGATATACTGGTAAATGCAATACAGAGGTGACCTAGTGATGGATTGGGTACCCTGTTCCTATCCGGGTCATGACACTTGAATTAAACGGGAAGTACCTAAATGTGGCTTCCTGTATTATTTTGTTACTGTACTAAGTCATTAGTGTACTAGGTGGTTAGTGTACTGATTTTCTATTTCAAAACAATGTTCTTCTTGAAAAATAGGTCGTCAGCGAAAATCGTACACTCAGAAGTAATGTATAATACAGTTTGCCATGTATCTTAATGCGTTTACGGTTTATTCAATAGACGTGACCCGACTTTACAGATATACTGATAAAGGATCTACGAGTGATGGACTGGGTACGCATTTCCAATTCGGGTCATAGAACTTGAATTAAACGGGAAGTACATAAAGATGGCTTGCTGTATTACTTTGTTACTGTACTAAGTCATTAGTGTACTAGTTGGTTAGTATACTGATTTTCCATTTCAAAACAATATTCTTCTTGTGCTTACTTAATTTTGAATGGTTAAACACTATTTTGAATGGTTAAACCTGTAGTTTCACTGCATGTTTTCCAATACTCTGCATGCCTCGATTAGCAAACTTGTAAGTATACCCGTAAAAGTAGGTTGAACCTGGACACAGTGAGGATTTCACAAATTCATCAAATGCACTAAAAATTTTTAATTTTCGAAAGTTCTCTTATTACTTTCTTGATCACAAAATACTGGAGAAAATGCTTAAAAACACACTGAATTTAACAAACACGGCCTGCCATGCCGCCATCTTGTAGATCGTTGCGCACGATCGTTGCTTTCAAAAATTAAAAATTTTTAGTGCATCTGACGAATTTGTGGAATCCCCACTGTGTCCAGGACAGCCTGCTTTTACGAATCTTCTCATCTCCACAAAATAATCTGATTATAAAGTGCACCATTGAAAAGAAAAAAATTATCTGTTCCTGTGTATTTGTGATTTTTCTATTTTTCTTTGAATGCTATTTTTCTAACAACGTTTCGAGAAAAAACTACATTTAAAAATTACTGAGCTGAAAAACTTTGTCTGAAGGCATCACCACTCAATATTAATACGGCCCTTACTCAGAACTATGCCGAGTCAATCTTATGCTAAATTATATTTCGGCTTACATTAAAATCGTTCCTTTAAAATCGTGCGTTAAACACCTTCAGTTTTGTAAAAAAAAAAAAAACCCTTCGTACCAAATAAGGACACATGGGACTTGAATATAGTAAAGTTCTAAGGCATCACCACTCAATATTAATACGGCCCTTACTCAGCACTATGCCGAGTCAATCTTATGCTAAATTGTATTTTGGCTTACATTAAAATCGTGCCTTTAAAATCGTGCGTTAAACACCTTCAGTTCTGTAAAAAAAAAAAAAAAACCTTCGTACCAAATAAGGACACATGGGACTTAAATTTAGTAAAGTTCTTGTGATTTAAAAATAAATTTCCAATGTTATTTCAAGTGCGTCACTTTTCGTTCATGGTGTAATATCGACTTTCCTTTATTTTATTTACATTGCTTTATTTCGACCTTGGTTCTATAAAGGTATTTGACCGTTATTACATTACATTCAAACTTGAGGTATTTAGACAGTTATTCTATATTAAACAGGGTGGTCAAAAAAATGAAGCGTCAGAAATTTTATCAGATCCATACTTTTGTCTACGTCATTACACAAACCGTGCAAATAGGAACCACTATTCTGCATACAAAATCCAGGCCTCATACCGAAAAAGTCGGTCCTACGTTTCGAAATATTCTGGAAGAAAGAAACTTGGAATACTTCAACTTTCCTTCTGTGTGGCAATGCTGCTATAGGCATCGAATTTATTTTTTAACTTCCACCCGAGCTGAATGCGTAACGAATTGAAGGACAACGTAGAGAGACGAAGTATTGTATGAAAAGATCAATCCATTTTTAGAAGACAAATAAAAAAATCATACTGTACAAAACAGTGCGCATCAGACGGCAGTGAAAGTATAAAAAAAAAACTAGAGGAAGCCCGTGCTACGTACGGGGCCGGTCATGAATTAAGCTTACAGACCCACTCTTCCCCCTCCCGGCCCCACTCCCATTTCCCACTCCCAACCCGCTCACTCCCACTCCCCACTCGCACTCCCAACTCCCCACTCCCACTCCCACCTCCCCACTTCCACTCCCATTTTCGCACACACTGCTAAGAAACGCTTTCATGGATTAAAATTTCTTCATTCCAGTTTTTGCACACACTGGCTGACAAACGGTGATTTTTGTTGGTCTCAGTCACTGAATCTGCGCATCCAGTGGCTGAAATCACAGGATGCACCGTTTAAAGAATGTGAGCGCCGAACCATCATCTTTGCATGAAACAATTTTTTCTGTGGGAAGTCAATAAATAAGCTTTCGTAGAACAAAAGTTGTAACCTTTAGCACGGCTGCTTTGGCATTTTCCTTTTCTGGGAGAGGAAAGAAGTCAATCAGCGGCCTACGGCGGCCTAACAATGGCTCATTATTGTTTTTTTTTTCTCACAGAGCTTTGATTGTAAACGACTACTTAGCAAGATAGCAATGATCAGCCTCGTGCTCAGCAGTGATTGTTGTAGTCCACTTTAAAACAGTTCAGCTCAGCTCTGAAAGCCTTTATCCGCGAATTAAATAAGCCACTGCATCGTTTCCAGCTGCCAATTAACAACGTAACTCAGTTTGATTTAAAACTATACGCATTTAGCTGAAACATGGATTCTTTTATTTTACCCATCAACAATCAACGGTTTGGACGATAGTTTTCAATGCTTAGCACGTGCACCAGGAATTGTTAGGCACCGTAGCAAAGACATTACACTTGCACGAAAACAATGAGAAGCGATTAAAGTGATTGTTGTCCTTCCGGTTTTCCTTTTAGCTTTCCCTTTTAGTCTTCTGTACAGCCGTACCGGCTGAGAAGACTATTGCAACTACTTTGTCCGTCCATCCGTCCGGCGCTTTTTTTCAACTTCGCAACGGTACCAGAAATTGACGACGACTGTTTGCAACGTTCGATTCAGTGTCAAAAGTTAGTTAAATAACATGGCAAATTAAAACATCGTTGCCTACTTATAGCTAATAGACTTCTTCGACGTAACTAAATTAAATAATAACATTTCATCGTCGAATTAAAATCCTAAAGATTTGTGTTAACGTAGCCGTAAAAACAAAAACATTTTAGCTTCGTTTAAAAGAGTCTTGTCGCATTGTTGCATGAAGGAATAGGTTTACGATCGAACCAAATTCTCCATTAGGCCTATCTGCTACTTACGAAACTAAAACTGCCGTTAAAAAAATTAGGCCTAAAAAATGAAAATTAGGTCTCAAATCACGTTACCATGGCAACGTCAATAGTTGCTATACGAGTCGCTGCTGCAGCGTTTCTCCTGTCATTTCCCTACTACCACTGATCTCTACAAATGATCCTCACCGGGGACTATAACTTCCCTACCATTAACTGGACCACGCTACTTACTACCCAATCGGAAAATAGTGCTGCCTTTGAATTTCTGGAACTTCTGCAAGATCATGACCTCCTCCAGCATGTTGTGAAGCCCACCAGACACAGAACTGGTCAAAAATCTAGTTTACTTGATCTTGTCATCACCAATACTGACCTTACTGTTTCTCCATTACCCACTATCCCCCCTTGGGCTCAGCGACCATGACGTTCTCTCTTATGATCTCAAAATTGTTTTTCACATTAATCTTCCTGGCGGTCCCCGTCCCAATTATAGGAAAGCTGACTATACGTTAATTAATGATATTTTTTCCTGTATTGACTGGCCTGCTGAGCTTGGGGGGTGGGACGTGGACACCCAACTTGAAATTTTAGAGGTTTTCATTCTTGATGTTATTAAGAGCTTCATTCCTATGTGTGCCCCATCTACCAAAAGTGCTCCTCCCTGGATGGACCAAAGCATCAGGTCCCTGATTAGGCAGAAAAAACGTGCCTACAATCGCCTGCGTGATTTCCCCTCACCTTCTAATATGGCGCTGTTCAAAGCTGCCCGGAGTGCTGCCGTTTCCGGGTTTCGCACCGCCCGTCGCAGTTACGAGGAATCCCTCATTCTCAAAGCAAAATCGGACCCTAAGTCCCTCTTTGCTTATGTTAACCGTAATCGAAAGACTGCCCTCACTACCTGTCTGAAGAGAAACAACGGTCCTACTCTGCTTGATGACCGAGATATTGCGGTCGAATTTGGCTCTCACTTTGCCTCGTCTTATTTGCCCCACCCCCCCCCCCCAGCTCTCCAATTGACGCTGCTTTCCTTCCTGCTCCTTTTCTGTGCTCAGATGTGGAAAATGCCTTCATTGCTTTAAGGGAGGATTCTTCCAGCGGTCCTGATGGCATTTCCCCTCTCTTTCTTAAATCTTGTGCAAATTCTCTTGCTACCCCCTTCTTCTTGATTTTTCAAAGTTCCTTTTCCTCCTGCACCTTCCCTACCCGTTGGAAAGATACAAATATCACTCCTGTACACAAGGGTGGTTCCCTCCATGATGTAAATAATTATCGCCCGATTAGTTTGCTCTGTGTCGCGTCTAAAATTCTTGAAAGGTTTTTCCATAAATCTGTCATGTGCATTTGTCAACGGCTCAATATTGATTTTGAGTTCCAACACGGTTTCCTCCCGGGCCGCTCCTACCAATCCAACCTTCTTGAAACTTACAACCACCTTACCACCTTATTGGACAAAGGGGTGCAATGTGATCTTGTTTTCTTCGACTTTCGGAAAGCCTTTGATTCCGTCTCCCATTTCATCCTCCTTCACAAACTGTCCTCTTTGAATTTTCCTTATCTTTCTCATAGACGACAACGTGTTAGTCTCAGAGGTTCCACTAGTGACTGGGTCCCCGTTACCTCGGGGGTTCCCCAGGGGTCTGTTCTGGGCCCCCTTCTTTTCAATCTTTTCCTGTATGACCTCCATTCCGTCATCCGATCCTTTAGCAGAAGCTATGCGGACGACCTGAAAATTCTCTCTCCCACTTTTCTTCACCAAGATCTCCAGCAAGACATTGACGCCATTGCCACCTGGTCGACCAAAAACTGTCTTGCCCTTAATCCTCTCAAATGCGTGGTGCTGCATTTTGGCTATAACAACCCTCACTGCAGCTATCACCTTGGTAAAACTACCCTTTCTACTAACACGTCCCATAGGGACTTGGGCATTTTGGTTGATTCTTCCCTGAAATTTCATGCCAATACTGATTACATCATCGGCAAAGTCTTCAAAAAAGCCCACTACATTCTTAAAACTTTCTCTGCTGGCTCACCTAAGCTGTTTGCTCTCCTGTACAAAACCTTCCTTCGCCCTACGCTCGAATTCTGCTCTCAGGTTGGCCGCCCCTGTTATGCTTCTTTCTTCGCCCGTCTTGAGACTTGTCAACGCCGCCTCACTAAATGGTGCCTTCCCCTCAAAAATTTGTCTTATGATGAACGACTTCGCAAACTAAACTTGACCTCGGTCAAAACCAGGTTCCTCCGGGGTGACCTTATCCTCACTTACCAAATATTAAACCACCTTATTGACGTCCAGGCAGCCGACTTTTTTTGTCTCTCTCACACTTTGACCAGGGGGCATTCCCTCAAACTCTGTGGAAGTGTCTCCTCTGGTAATGTTCGGCACCGGTTTTTCTCAGAACGCGTGGTCGAGGCTTGGAATGCCCTTCCTGTTTCGGTTGTTCTTTCCACTTCGCTTGATGCTTTCAAAAGTCGGCTGGATTGTTTTCTTGCTTAGGCTTTTCCTGGTGGTTGGTCCTTGGTTTGGGTGTGTGTGTGTGTGTGGGTTTGGGGGGGAGGGGGGGGGTGCTTCTTGGCTTTTGCTTGCACCGTCGGGTTCTCTATTCTATATAGGCTACGTTGCGCATTACATTGTAACACTGTAACTGTGTGCGCGGAGGCATACCGTGTTGCAAAAATGAATAGGCTTACTCTATACAATCCAAATCTCCGTTAGTTGCTACTTACGAAATTAAAGTTGTAAATTAGGACTAAACGCTGACAATTATGCCTAAAACGTAAAATAACCTTAAAAGCTAACACATTTGTAACGGGCAATTCTGATGGTTACTGTTTTTAGATTATATAATAGAGACAGCTGTTGCAATGCGTAATAGAGAAGTGTGCCTCACTATTGGTAGAGGCAGAACTGTACAGAAGACCGGAAGCGACTAGGTAGTCGCTGTAGCCGTTTGTTAAGTTAGCCTTCCTTTTAGCCGGCCTCCAGGATTATTATGTAGATAAACAAAAGATATTTCAATACAATGAACAACCATGGGAGAAAAAAAATGGAGCAAGAAAAGGTTTAATTTTGTTTCCAGCGCTGTTTATTTTATAGTTTTGGGTGGTTTTTTTTTTGGGGGGGGCGTATTGTGTTGAGTACCTGGTCAATGGCATCATATTAACCAAAAATGCTTCAGAAAATAATCGATAGCAGCAGCTTTTAAAACAAATCCCCACCCACCTCAACCCTGCTGTCCTAAACACTGTCTCGATCTAGACAAAAATAGGACTTTAACAAATTTCTGCCGTTGCATTTTTATATGAGCCATCCTGTGGCCTAAAACATTGTGTTCTCCGTAGTTATTAAGACTTTCTATTTACTTTTTAGGCATGTTCACGTGACGGACAGATTTGTGCCTCGTGGCTGTCAGAACAGGCTGTTCCATGTTGCGATGGTTTCAACTGTGTTAATGAAACTCCTCCAGGTATGATGGATGGTGCATCAGTATGCCGACCAAAAGGAAGAAACCCCTTACCACCAAAAGGAAAACACCCCTTACCACCAAAACTGGAGAAACCACGGGTTCGTGAAATTATTCATACCGTAGACACAGCTGCAAACTCAGTGTCATGCTCTGTTAGTCTTTTAAATGCCAATTAAAAGACTGCAAACATAGGCTATTACCAGGAACGTCTCAAATGAAAAATATGAGGGATGGTGTAGGTGTAAGACTGTAATTTGAGACTGAATTCATCCGAAAATCGAAAGACTTTTTATGGTATTTCTCTTCTTCCCACGCGGTTTTATTTTAGTAGTTCCGTTCTGCCATCTATTATTGCCGACTGAGGCCAATTTTTCCAACTCATAATTTGGATGTGGGGGAGAGGTCAAACTCCCCTCCCCCCATCCTGTTATATCTTTTGCCCTGAAACTAAAGGGGCATAGAAAACTCCATCACCGGAAACTTTTAAATGGTCCTGATAATAGCAAGTAAACCTTTTCAGGTGTAAACCTGCCAGTTGGCGAACTAACTGAAAAACAAACTTGAAACAAAATTTGAAGAAGCATGACATGCACTTGTATCCCAATTTTCTCCGTGTAGTTACACTCCGCTTAGTTAGAGGTTATATAAAATAATCCATCAAACGGAGAATATACGATTTTAACCTTAATCCTAACTGGATTTAATCAGTTAGTTACAGAATAACAACAAGTCAAATAAAATAAAGAATAAGGGGGCGACGTGCATCATGGCTCCCTGCCAGAAGAAGTGAAGAACTTCGGAGAGAAACAAAAAGTGATAGCTCAAAATGGGGTCCTGGAATTCGGCTAAGTAATGTAGAAAGTGACGGGGGGGGGGGTATGCAAGTCATTCGTTTCTCTCCCCACTCCCTTCAAAACTTCCAGGTTTGCACACTCAGTGTTGGTCTGTTAGACAATTTGGGGGTTCGTGTTTAAATCTGGTAGAAGTCATTCATGTCATGATCTAAACCTTGATGTGGTATGAAATGTTTATGCTTTAAGATGATGTACTTCACGTAGCAGAAAGTTAGATCATGTGGCGTCCTCTACAGAGACGACCACATGATCTTAACGTTCCACACGTTAAACGTTCAACTGCCAACCATAATAGTAATGTTAGTGACACTAGAACATAATAATGCACACCACAACAAAATTGAACAAAATTAGGTTTGGCCAGGGGATTACACAATTACAAATATCAGGGCTAGAACCACTAATGTTATGAAGAAACAACCAAACTTGAAAAAATAGGCCAAGTTTTATAATTCTCTCCAGGTTAACGTAATTTAACACGCATTGCTATACGTACGTCACTGTCGGTCACATCGCTGACAAGATGGCAGTTAATGATTCTTCACACCCATTGTAGTGTGACGGGAGACAGGGCCAAGATCTGCGTTGGAGTTTATACATCACCTTACGTCTGGTTGTTACTAGCTAGTTTTTTTTTATCATGGTTTAACGACATTGGTGTGTGTACTAAGGTGTTGTTTTACATTTAGGTAACCAAGGCCATAAAGAAGGTTATTTAAGCCTTAAATGTGAAATTAAATAAAATACAAATTAAAATAAAAAAAATTTATTTTCTACCAGTTAATTTGGACGGATGAACAATAGGGATGTTTTTAAAGTCAGCGGCTTGCGAGCCGCTTGGAAGCGAGGCAAGCTTTCCCGTTTTTCAATTCAAGCCGCTTGCCGCTGAGAAACTTTTCCGTCGTTTTTAAAGTCAGCAGCTTGGCAGCGGCCAAGGAAAAAGGGTGCCGAGTTCGCTGAGCTTACGCAACCAATGTGGGGGCACGATGTGCGCATGCGCCATTTGCCGCGGAGCAACAATCGGCGACAATCATCATATAAGCGATAAATTTACATGATACGTGCGTGATAAGTACCATATTGATATCTGCCAGCAGCTCAATTGCTTACTCTTTACTCTAATCATCTTAAAGGCTACTAATAATGAGATAAAACCGAAAAATAGATATAATAACTGATTTTGTTACTGTCGGCCATGTTTGTGCTTAGTAAACTTCAAATAACGTCGTTTTTAATCTCAGCTTAAAAATGAGAAAAGCGAAGGAAGCCGAGACCAAGCAAACTCAGCGCTCAGCAAGCAAGCCGCTGACTTTAAAAACATCCCTTTAGTAACTACATATTTCTGTAGCGTAGTGCCACCTAGCGGTACACATTTATACAACCTAAATGGTTAGCAATTCCCTTAAAAAGGTTTTTCAAAATCAACGTCTAAAGCATGCAATAATGTACTAGTAATTTTTTAATTTGTAGTTAACTGCCCGACGTACGTCTACGCTAATATAAAATATACCAAATCCGGTGATGCAAAGCGAACTTCGTGATGATTTCTTTCGTATATGAGCGAAACGTGCAATAAACAGGCGAGTTATCGAGTTATCGATCGAATCGCATGACTGGCCTATTTACACAAAAAAAGAGCCATGAAGGCTTATACAAGACTTGACGGGTTTAATTAACGTCTAAGGCGGCAAAATTATAATGTTGTATTTTTTTTTAAATTATAGTTAATGCACTATCTTAGTAGCGTGCCATTATTCGCTGTTAGTTTAACTCTTCTTTATATTATTTATTGTGGTTTGTGTCTATTTATTTCTTTAAATATATTTTACTAATTTTTAATTAGATACTTTACGTTTCATTGGTATTTACGTTTTACTAGTGGAGTCGCTCGCTCATTCCGCGTCGTCTCGCTACGTTCGAGGAGCTTTCATGCTGCAACTCTTGTCCTGCTGACAGACATTCCACGCCTAAAACGATCAAGCAAATGGTCAGATTGCAGTACGCGTTTTTCGTAAGGCTTCACTGCATAAACAAATGATAGCCATAAATTATTCCAACAGTCTGGCCATCCGAATATATACATGCTTCCAGTAATTTCGTTGATTCCAAGATCATAGCAAAATCATGTGCTGATTATTTCGCCGCAAACTAATTGTAATTAATGCTCACAGTTCGTCCATCACATTCCTAAGCGTTCCTACATTTCAACTATATCATTCAAAACATACGATTTGTTTGTTTGCACATTTGTACGTCTTCTTCCCCAGAAGTAATTCCCTATGAAGGTGAGAGATGAAAGGTTGAGAGAGAGTAAAGCGAGACACACATTGAAAAAGTTTACGTGGAAATCGCTCGCTCTGCTCGGTCAATCCACGCACCACCGTGCTTCAGAAACACTAATGTTTGGCACCCCTTTAAATCCAGGTTTCTATGCATCAAGACAGTTGATACAAAACCAATTTAAATATCTATACGTGTTACGTTGCAAACTACGTCGTCCGTTTAGGTTATTTTTTGCGTGTCTCCTTCTCCAGATCATCTCAGTGCGTAACTAACAGCTTCAATACGATCCATGATTCATGTAATTTCTATGTACTGATTATTGTACTGATTATTTCAATGCAAACTAATTGCAAATGTTGCTCACAGTTCGTTCGTCACTTTCCTCAGCATATCTACATTTCATCTACATCATTCCAAACATACGATTTGTTTGTTTGCACATTGAAAATGTTTAGATTACATGGAAATCGCACGCTTTGCTCGCTCAATCCACGCGTCTCCGTTCCTCAGAAACACGAAAGTTTGACACCGTTTTAAAACCAGGTCTACGGGTCTGTTTTTTTCCATGTATCAAGTTAGTTAATACACAATCAATTTTAAGATGTGTATGTGGTGTGTTGTAAAATACGTCGTTCTTTTAGGTTTTTTTCCCGTACATCCTTTTTCAGATCATCTCTCTCTTCGCCTGAGGAGGTTTACATGAACAAACTATGACGTTATGAACAAACATCAAGAGGGTTTAAAAAAACTTTGACGTTATTTTTTCAGAGTTTTTAGCGTTTTTGAGGGTGATAATATCAAGTCACAGCTATGAAAATAGGCCTATACTGAGCGCAATTTAATTATCTTTCGTTTGGTCCCACTCCCATCTTTGTAGGTGCTTTGGTTCCAGAGGAGTAGATGTACTAACACACACACACACGCGCATCCGTCCTTAATGATGTAGAGTTACTCTGTGTTATGCAGGGTGAACTATAAAAAAAATCAACTCCATATAGTTGAACATTTGTCTACGCAGTTTAATATGCAAAAAAAAAGTACAAATTGGGACAACTTTTCTATATCTTGTATTGAATTCTGAGCCCCACATATTGAAATTTCCTGAAAATAAAAACAGAATCTTTCAACCAGCCTTGTGCATAGCCATGATGCTATACGGACCAAACGGTTTTTAACTCCCAACATACGTCTGAATGAGTAACGAATTCAAGGCTGCAGTTTGCTACAGAGGGACAATGTGTACGACAAACCAGCCTTTTTCGAAGACGAAGAAAAATATCACGCAGTACAAAACCGTGCACGTCGGATGACATAGACATTTTTTTTAAAATTAACAAAATTATATTCAAAAACAGTAAACAACTAAGAAAATACTGTAACAAGGTTTTCATTTTACCTCCAGTTCTGTATCTTTTAGTGGTGGGGGAGGGAGTTGTGTTCGTCACCTGGTCAGTGGCATTAAATCGACCAAAAATCAATGGCATCAACTTTACAAACAAATCCACATCCACCTCAATCTAGCCTTTTCTCAACTGTATCCCGTGTTGAAAAAAGTTGACTTTGACAAATTTCTGCCAATGCACCATTTTCTACTATGGCGTTATTAAGACTTTTCAATAATTGCTTTCTTTTTAGGCATGTTCCCTTGACGGGCAAATATGTGCCTCGTGGCTGTCAGAACAGGCTGTGCCATGCTGTGAGGGCTTCAACTGTGTTAATGAAATGCCTCCAGGTGTCATGGACGGTGCCTTAGTATGCCGGCCAAAAGGAAGAAACCCATTACCACCAAAAGGAAAAAATCCCTTACCGCCAAAACTGGAGAAACCACGGGTTTGTGAAATTTGTCTTCCTAAAAATACAGCTGCAAACTCAGGGCTACACTCTGTTAGTCTTTGAAAAGCCAGTTAAAAGCAAACGTCGGTTCATAACAAGGGTTGAATTAAAGGCAAAATATTAGGGGAACCGGTGGTGTATGGCTGCAATTTCTGATTGGATTCACGAATTTAACCGAACATCTGAAGAATTTGTTGTGTGTATATATTCTTTCCCCTTCCCCCATTTCCGTTTTTAAATAGTTCTTATCCGTTTTCTATAATTTCCTATTTAGGCCCATTTTACCAACTCAGAATTGTACTTGGAAAGTGCATGCCAACAAGTTATGTTTTCACCCCTACAAATTCCACGAGTATATAAAATTCAACAAGCGCTCTTTAAAATGCCCCTGCCCCCTGCAAGTAAATTTTTTCAGGAGTAAATATACCAGTTTGTGAAATATCTGAAAAAAGACAACCTATTTATAAACTAACTACAGTAAAAAAAACACAAGATTAAATTTGAAGCTGCATCACTTACAGCTGTATTCCCATTTTAACTGTGCAGTGATAGTTACACTTATTGAATTATTGTGAAACCTGAATCTGGAAGTTACATCAAGTTGGAGTGCGTCCAGTTACTTTGTTGGCGGAACAAAAGCAAAAAAAAAATACAATTCGAAATGGGATCCGAGAATACAAATAATAGATACAGGAAAGGGAGGGGTTGCTTTAAATCACATGGATTCAGATATCTCACTTTGAGCAACTGTAGTGTTTTCGAAAGGAAAAAAATCACATGTAAAAACCCTTGGTGTGCAGCATGGGGGGGACTAGTATTTCTCTCCTTATCTCGTCCCTGTAGGAAGTGCCTCCAGTCCCTAATTCGCCTTAACCTACCTGGTCCTAGTGATTAGGCATGCTGGACTGATTATTCTTTTCCTATAGCTTGTCCCTATAGGAAGTGCCTCCAGCCCGTAACTCTCCTTAACCTATCTGGTCCTTGTTTATAGGTATATGCTAGATCACAGTGGCGGATTTAAGGAAATAGCCTTGGGGGGGGGGGGAAGCCCTATAAGGGCCCCTACCTTCCCGAAATACATGAAATTAAGGGAAATCATAAAAAAATTTTATGTTCTCTGGAGGATGGTTGTGAATATTTTTACTGCTCTCTAAGAGAAGTAAGAAAAAAAAATCACCAAACTTGAGATAAACAACCACGACCAACAATAACATGACTTAGATACAAATGTTAGCCTGTTATACGTAAAATATCTAGGCTTCAAAAGTATCGCTTTCAAGTCATCTGTTTTTCAGAAAACTAGGATATTCTGAAATTGTTCTTTCCATCAAACGTAACCAAAATTATTTATCTTAGATGCACACAGCCTAATATGAGCATTAAAATAGTACTTTCAAATCGGAAAGGTGTATGACAGTGCCAATCAAAGCTAAACAATTTCAGTTAGGATTAATGAAAAATAATAAATTGTCTTCCCATCTTTCAAAATATCCTAAGCATGTACATTTCGGGCTATTAGAGAGCTTGTAAGAGGCAATTTGAATTTGAAAATCACCATACGCTTTCGCTACTACACCATTACCTCGTTCCTTGAAATGGGCAAAGGACGGTTCTAGCAAATCTAAATTATTTTCGGTTAGGATTGATGGAAAGAATAAATTCCCATCTTTCAGAATATCCTAATCACGTAGTACACTTCAGGCTATTAGAGAGCTCGTAAGAGCGCTTTTGACTTCGAAAATCACCTTGCGCTTCCGCTGCTACGCCATTAGTTCTTTATATACCTTTAAATGGGTGTAGAACGGTCCCTACTTAAACTAAACAATTTTGGGTTAGGAGTATTGAAGAGAATAGATCATCATCTTTCAGAATATAATAGGCATGTCCGTTTTGGGCTATTAGAGGGCTCGCAAGTGCACTTTGAACACGAATATCGCTATAACAATCAACTGAAAAAAGGAGCTTTCACGCGAATTAAGGGTGATATATTTGAAGTACAATTGTGGGGTTGAATGGTTGCTTTTACGTAAAAGATGTATACAACATTTATTGTCCATAATTGTGTGCTACACGTTTTTGTTTCACATTATGCTTTTGATTTGTTAACGGTTGAGGAGTTATTGCAACAACAAAAAAAAAACCGTTTTTCAACCGTAATTTTGACCGCCGATTGGATTTAAAGGCTCCTGGGTAAGTTTCGAAGTGGCTCTATATGGCTAAAAATGATCTTACAGGCATGCACATTCATCATGCCGATTTTCACGCTTTTATGAAAAAGTGAACGATTCTTCGGCTCTGCCGCCTGACTAGTATATTACCAATGTTTGCAACAATGGCAATGGCAATGCACCCATGTACGAAATTTTGTTACTATTAACTTATTTTGTTATATAAGTTTCTGCTTCATATTACGTGGAGAAACCCATTGTCTTAGTCCCCATACACTAACTATTCCACACTCAAAAATTCATGCTTTTGTCTGACGTGTCCTGATAAAATCACTAAGCTACCTCACTATGAACTTCAGGGATTTCTGCCTGACTAGAAAGCAAACGAAAAACTCTCAATTTGGCTGATGTAACGGCTGATTGAGTGAGAAAATCAAGCTTCATTGCGTAAATTAAGAATAACATTGGGAGGAGCAAGTTGGGGCCCCCCCCCCCGCCCGTCGAGTTATTTAGCGAAGCGAACGAAAACCAGCGTTTGTTAGCCAGTGTGCGTAAATAAGATTGAAGTAACTTAAGCATGTGAAGCATGGACAAACAACAAACCGAATCGTATCAATTTGGGTCATGTAACGGCTAATTGGGCAATGGTAAATGTGAAAAATATCAATGAGAAAAGTTATAGACATACCTAATCCTCCAAAACAAAACAAAAAGGATAAAAGTTTAGACGGTGTTACCTTTTGGTCGTTCACATTCCTATGAAAGTTGTTATATCCATTCACAACTAAAACTGGTAGAGAACCCGCCAAATTTCCAAAAAGTGTCAGCCTTGAAGGCAGTGATATCATTCAACCAGGAAAAGGTCGCCAATGTTAATACTATTAGCCAAGCACCGAATAATACTTTGGATGTTAAATGAAAACTGGAAGATTACCAGTACGAGTAGGAATGTTCTAGTCTTCATTTGATTTTCAAACTATAAGTCGGTGAGATCAACTTGACTAATAAGATTAACGTTGGCGGCCTTTCCCTGGTTGAATGATATCAATACCGACAAAGGCCGACACTTTTGGGGAACTTGGCGGCTTCTCTTATGCCACCAAGTTTGGGTTTTGGGTGGAGAATTCTTACTGTCAACAAATGCAGCATTCACTCATCAGCAAATACTGTCGGGACAGTGTACTGCTTTTAACCTCAATAACGTTTCTAATAAACATTCAAGTAAAAAAAATCAAGTAACAATGTATTTTTTGCAATACTTTCAGGATGCAGTTTGCGGTAAAGAGCGAGCAGCCTGTTTTGACTGGTATGGCACTAAGTACCCAGAGTGTTGCCCTGGCTACAAATGCCCAGATTCAATATGCTATGCCATGCACTGCAAAGCGTATTGCTATCGCCCATGATAATAATGTCTCAACATGAGGCTTAAACAGACGTGTATGGTTTCTCTGTAAAAGATAATCTGAATCAATAAAGTATAATGTGTAATTCTAGCACGAATGCATCTATTTACAGGAATGATATTAAGCTGTAAATATTAGTTTCTACCCCAAAACAAAACTTGTTAAAGATTCCCGCCAAACTTTTCGGTCGTGTGAAGTCGTGATATCAAACACCAAGGTCTTCCACCAAGCAATCCCACGGAGTAATAGTTTGAAGTTTAAATGAAGTATATGAAAATTGCTTACTGCACGCTTTGAATTATTTCATTTAATGTGTGAAGTCACAGTCGGTAAGATTAGCTTGGCGAAAGAGCTTGGCGTTTGATAACACGACTTCACACGGCCGAAAAACTTGGCGGTAATCCTTAACAAGTTTTGTTTTTGGGTACATATCAGGTCTTTTTGTTCCAAATTGAAGAAATCCATTTGTTTTTCTTAGCAATTATGAGACGGAAACACCAATCTAGTTTTCTGGTCCATTTATTGTTATTATTTTTTTGCTTTCGTTTCATTAGGACAACTGTCACTTTTTTTTTTTTATATGATTAGCTTTTATTAGAACTACAGTATCTCTTTACAGGAGAAATACTGGAGACGAACTTGTGTGCCCAGGAAAACACAAAGCAAAATCGCTGGTTGGTGCTGGGGTATACAGAGTTTGATAGGTTAAATGCAGTAC
>JAHWFP010221926.1:80301-104683 GCA_023313725.1 Lithobius niger | reverse complement strand
GACATATAAGTCCAAAAGGCAACGTAAATAGGTTTGCATCTGTATTTCTTTCACTTGTGAGCCTTTGGCTTTCCCGTCTTAATGCTTATAACTCTTTCATCCCTACACTTATCCCTCACGCAATTGTTTTAGAAATAAACACAGGTACTCACGTAAATTTTATTTGCAATTACATATTTCAATTTTTAATCGCTTAGCAAAACTAACAAGCAAGACGCTCAGCTTACAGTTGTATTTTTAGTAGCACATTTTTCTATTCAGTGAGTGATTGCTTTACTTTAGGTGGCCAGGATTTCGTTCTTTTTAATGACATTTTGAATCAACGGGCCTGGAAAACCAAGGAGTATACATAATGCACTTAAGTCCAGCACAGCATGGAATGGCCAGTTCTGGACGACGGGTAGAAGCACAAATTTGTCCTTGTAGAGAACATACCTAAAAATTACACAGATGGGTGCGTTACAATAGTGTAATAATATTGAATATACACTCAAATTATTTTATTGGGATAAATCAGATCAGATAATGTAGTACCTCATAACGATATTAGAAATGGGGGAATTACACTGTTAAAAATGTTACCCATTTTACTGTCAAGTTACCAGTCAGATTTGATAGTCGTGGACCGATTTCATTTTTCCATCACATTTTTCTTTATTCTTAGTTGATAACTCTTTGAGGATTTAGCAAGACTAGTTTCCTCATAAGTGATACATTAAAACGATATGGACAGTAATTTTATAGGACAACGAACTGGAAACAGGCGTAGGGCCCAATGTGATTATACGGTGATTAAAAATGACCCAAAAGATCTCATAGTCCACAAACAACAAACGAAAATCAGTAAATAAAGTTTTTATTCTTAACAACAAATGAAAAAGTAAAGGATTGTGGAAGCAGACAGTCAGCATTAAAGACCAGCTTGTAAGAATAAGAGGTACTAATCTGAGAAAGAAAGAAAGCTGCCTGCCTAACTTATTCGGTCACAGAACTTTTCTCTGAATGCTGGACAAGCTGCGCAAAAAGAAAGGTCTTGGGCTCGATGCCCATTTCTTCATTTGGGGTAATTGTCTTTCGTTTCTTTTTAGGGTTAGTGTATCTTGTATCATCACAATACCAGTCTTTAATGATTACTGTCCGTTTCACTAATGCAGTTTTTTATTATCTTTGGCAAGATGAAGGCTAAACCATTTTCCTGCATTCTGTTTGGTTTGTTAATTCCATACCAAAGCAGTTGTTGCAAAAAGCATTCAAGATTCTATGGGAACTATTCTGGCCAATTCTGGACATTCTTTCGGCCCCTACGATGATCGGAGGTTTCCCCGATCGAATCCCCGTGTTGACACCTCCCTTTACTAGACATTTCTTCTTCTCTAAAGGTCTGGTAATGTTCAAAATTGTGCCGGTTTAGCCATACAAGCATTAAGTTGCTTCGACCGACTTAAGTCTCAAAAAAATTATTAAAAAAAAAAACTTTGTTGTTCCCAGAATACATTAGCGACGTTAATCATGCTACCCTGCTTAGATGAGGAAGCAATATTCATATTCATCACATTTCATGATACTCATGCAAGTCTATTCATTCATTTGCGAATGGCTACTGTCACGATGCGCTTAAAGCCTTACTTACAGCCATGTCAGTGGCGAACATTCTGCTAACTCGCCTGATTCTTTCATAGTTTCACTGAGTTTGTAGCGGTGTATCAATGTGTTGCATAAGGCTTAAACAGGTGGATCAATTTTGAATTGACCTACATTTCTCAATCACAGATAAATCATTATTGCGTCTTTTTAAGTGGCACAAAAAGGTTAGCCACTTCTACGTATTGTCTAACAAAGACAGCAACGCCATCGAGACGTAGTTAGAGCAGATTGACCGTGTGAGGGATATCGCCCACCGGCTCATAAATCCGACACAGTTCGCCCTCGGTTGTATAATTAATTTATCGCACAGTCCCTTAGTTTCAAAATAAAAAACAAAATTGTTGAAGTAAATAGAATATTCGCCTTCATAGCTGTGTTGTTTATGCAAACTTTGTGTCGTTACGTTTGCATAATTTTTTTAATGATGCAGTCAGGTATGCGGCCACTATAATTTGTCCAAAGGGTGTTTTGTGTGTTGAGGGTGGGATTTTCTTTAAATAAAGGCGTTGTAGAAACGCTTTTTATTCAGAGGAGTGATGTATATTTATCTAGTTACACATCACGGAAAATTCATCATATATAAAAATTACGATATTCACCTCACAATCGCGTCCTGTGACATCACCACAGTTTACTGTGCATTGTATTCATATCACCACACTTTAGTGTTACGATATAAATTTATGCACTGTAAAGTGTGGTGACATGCATGGATCTATCACTGACAGTTTTAAGCATTGTGAAAGTTAGGGACCGTGCGATAAGGAATTGTTATCGGCCACTGTCTGTTCATCATGGACAATTTGTTGTATAAATCCTCTTCCTTCAGGATTACCACACTTTGAGAATTAACCATGTGTAACATTTATTTCTCAAATGATAAGTGTTATATAGCATTTCCTTTGATTTGTTATGCATTTAAGATGGTGGCAGTACTTCCTGTTTGCAGTGCCACCTCTACCAAACTTCAACAATCTCGCCTCTCATGGATTACTCATCAACATACGTGGGAAAAAACTAATTATAACAACAGTGGTAATGTTTTCACGTCATTCTCATTTAATGGAACGAAATCTGCCAAATCTTTCCACTGTGCCGATAAGATTTCAGAGTTAACAAATTTATCTTTTGTTGCCTAATTTTATCCTATTTACTGATTTCTGACCGTTGAATTTTCATTAACCAGTCCTTGAAAAATCCTGTAGAAGTCCTCGAATATTTATAGGATACAGACGTGTATGACCTGACCTGAAGGCTAAAGTCTGGTGGTGGTCGAGAACTAATCACCCTCACTTATCAAGGCACAAATACATTCTAAAGTGTTAAGGGACCGGTCATTATTTATGGCCGGATGGGTGGGGGGGGGGGGGGGGGATGAAAATTTGACCACCAAATTTTCGATGATCCCCGTTTGAGATTCTGAAAAAATCTTGATTCCCCCACTCAAGGTCCAAAACTAATGAGGCCACTACCCCAAACAATTGCGCTTTTCCTATACCCACTGAGCATCTGAAAGATAGAAGCCAAGAAACCAGGTGTCACGGCTTATGTCCAAGTTTTTATGTAAAAACTATACTTGCAGTAATGGTATTAATAGCTTCAAAACCTTGTAACACTAGCGTAATTGAGGGTCTGGGTCGACGAAGAGGCGTTTTTAGAAATTTTGACTGCTGAAAGGGCCATTTTTGAGGGCCACAAATAACTTGTCTTCCAGTTGGTCAGTGTGTTTTGGACCCCCCACCCCACCCTTGACGAGGCCTGAAAAATTAATGACCCCCCCACCCTGAAAGGGTCCAAAAACTTTATGACTCCCCCCCCCCCCAGTTTCCTCCGGTCCCGCCAGTGATAAGTAATGACCGGTTCCTAAGAGATTTAATGCAAAGTGAGGTGCGAAAACCAAACTGTGAAAACCCTGATCAGAAACTTTATGCCTATAACACGATGAAACTGTGAGACCTAAGTCATTTATCACTGACAATTCAATGATTAAAATAATTGTGCTATAAAAATTATTGTTTCAGTGAATAACTACAACTACAACCGCAACGCAAATAATAATAATAAAAAATTAGAAACAAAAAAACATCTGCAATGCTAAGGTTGTTGAGTTTTGTAATCCGGGCCTACCAAGTGAAATATATAAAATTTTTCTTGCCAAGCTTTCAAAACGCTTCCGCAATGCATCCCCAAAACGACAGCAACGCACCAGCATTCAACACCAGCATCGTTTGCAACGATATAAAAAGCGAACCTAGAAATTTTTAATTTCTAACATATGACCCAATAGCTTGTTAAAGGAGGGCACATAATAACATAAAATTCGTTGATTACTTTGGGGGTCAATTCCCTACTTTTTTCCCGATCTTCATTTGAAATATTTTAAAACCAATAACAAAGAACAGGGAAACAAACTTCTTTTAGGGTAAGTGTTGGCTTTTGTGACTTTAAAATTTTTAATGAAGATGGGTAAAATTATTGAATTCACCCTTGAAACAATAGTATTTTAATTTATTTTGCAGTAGATTCTTTTGAAGGTCGATATGAATACGTGAATAAAGAGCCACCTGACCAGTCCAACCCCACAAATACATATAACAAATCCAAGTTTATTTTGTAATTTTCGACTCGATAAAATGTTGGTTTGGTCACCTGTATAAAAAAACATTACAAATGAGCATAATAAACCCCGGTAAAGTATCGTGATTGAACCAGTAAACTTACATTATTAAAAACACAAATTAAAAGGAACAGAATAAGCTGATCTTTTCAGTCACACGCCAGAAGTTAGGTTTATGCTATTGCTACACAGCTCGGCTACTCCCACAATACTAAGTTTTATCGCCTCGTCTATGACGTCATCGATGAGACGACGAACGGGGTTAGTGTTAGTATGACTATGCATTTTTTTAGTGACTTGCACTTTTTCATTGAATTTTGCGTCTAGTTTGCCTCCTAGAAAGAAGGATGGCTTCCGGTTGTAAGTAATATGTACTGGTTTATTGCTCTCTGATTGGACGAGAGAGCAGGTTACGTCACCAGCGATTGTAGTGCTCCACCGAGCGGTGGAAAATGGAACTAACCGACCTCTAGTGTTGAGAATTGGAATTATTTGTAAGTAATATGTAGTCGCTCTCTGATTGGACCAGTGATTGGAGCAACCTTCCGAGCGGCGGAAATTGGAACGAATTGGTACGTTCCTGATATTAGCTTCTATATTCGCAGTATTTTACTTTGCTTTTAAATGACTAACAGAGTGACACTGATTTTGCAGCTGTATCTATAGTAAGATAAATTTCACAAACCCGTAGTTTTTCGAGCTTCGGTGGTAAGGGGTTTCTTCCTTTTGGCGGTGAAGGGTTTCTTCCTTTTAGCCTGCATACTGATGTACCGTTCATCACACCAAGAGGAGTTTCATTAACACAGCTAAAGCCATCGCAGCATGGAACAGCCTGTTCTGACAGCCACGAGGCACAAATCTGTCCGTCACGAGAACATGCCTGAAAAGAACATAAATATTCAAAGTCTTAATAACTATTATAAAAGCAGAAAACGTTACATGCTATAAAAAACTGCAATGGCAGAAATTTGTCAAAGTCCAACGTTTGTCTAAGTTGCGACAATGTTGAGTAAAGGCTAGGTTGATATGGGTGTGGATTTGTTTGAAAAGCTGAGGCCACTGACCTTGTAGCCTAAAGCAGTTTTGGTTAATGTGGTACAACTGCTAAGTTGCTCAGCACAACCCTCCCCCTGCAAACATTTGTTCTTAAATGTCATTTGTTCATATATCATATGAAAAGGTCGGAGGACAGGCTGGCTGACTGACTGACTGACTGACTGGCTAATACTCCCGAGATGCAATCGGCTAACTCTCGTTAAACCCTTTGAAATCCTTTGAACTACGCCTGGTTGCAAGGTATGTGGCAGTGTTGACTTGCTTTGTTGGTTTCTCTTTGTGTTTTCTTTGTTGATTTTATAAAAGCAAAAGGAACGGTTCCGTGTTTCAGTTTAACGCTTACAGTTTTAAACCAAATGACGACGCGTTGTTAACTTCGCGAAATTAGCAGCCTGATACGACAAAAAGACTTATTTACTTCGCAGATGTGGACCTTCAGTGCTGAGTTGAATTGTTTCAGAGTTGTCAGCCCGACAATCATTGCACACATGACCGTGTTGCTGCGTGCTCATCGCTTGGTACACGGGTTTGACGGGTTTATTGAAAATCTTAAAAGGCCCGAAGCCACTGTTCACTTGATAAATGAACAAGAATTACTTGCAAATAATTTAACCCAGCGATAACTGGTGCCCTTTTGTTGTTAAATAAAGATCATACCCAATGATAACCTAAAATTCATCGGACCAAGTTGTTTACTTAAAAGTGCGTCCATTACGTTTGGGAAGCTTTTTTTTTGGGGGGGGGGAGGGGGAACTGGGATGAAGAGAAAAATAATTGGGGGACCAGAACGTCGTAGATATATATAAATTCACCCGTTTTTAAACAGCCCGGCTTCTATAGTTTTTTAATAATTTCACTGCTGCATGACTTTTATTAGACTTTTAAAAAATCGTTGGTCTTGTAATACAGTAGGCTACGTTGTCTCTGTGTCAAAACCTTGAATTCGTTACTCATTTAATTACACGTTGAGGGCTTAAAAAACATTTGGTGTATAATAGCATCATGGCTATAAAGAAGAAAATTTGAAATGTTCTAATTACTTTTCAGACAATTCTAGAAGATAGAACCCACATTTTTCGGAGTGAGGCCTAGATTTTGGAATCAGAAAAGTGGTCACTGTTTGCATGTGTTTGTTTAACGATTTACACAACAGTACGGATTTGGACAAATTTCTGGCGTTGCGTTTTTTACACACACAATATAGAATAACTTTAAATACGGCACTTTCAGCTTAATATAATGTAAAACGGTAAAATACATTTGTAGATACAAAATACATAAATCACTAAATAATTTAAATGAAAATCGGAATTAAACTAACAGACAAAAATGCCATTTTGGGAATTAAAAAATCGCTAGAACATTAGTATATTGCTTTAACTTCGATTAACATCTTCTAATTTTGCAAGTCCAGTGCATAATTATTGGGTCCAAAGTTTGCTTTCTCCGTTATATGAAAGATAAGTTAACATTACACTGCTTGAAAACAGATATTGAAAGGAAAGACGTAGGCGAATTGTCGAAATACGTTTTTGCGTAAGACTGAGGTCAACATAGTGCTGAGTGAGGGACGCATTAACATTGAGTGATGATTTTAAAATGAAGTAAGCACAATAAAAATATTGTTTTAAATAAAAAAAAACAGTAAGGTACGTATCAACTAATAACGTAGTACAGTAAGCCATGTACCTTTAATTAATTAATCAGATTGTGAGGTATCTGTGACTTCGCCAGATAGAGTAGCATGTGTAACGATCTATAGTGTGCGGATCGAACTGAACGGTAAGAATGGTTTGGGTAAGCTTGACGAATCGGGTACTATCCGGAAAAACCGCCAACACGGCAAGAACGTTAATCGTTAGACTTGACGCTTTGATAGCGGTACGAACCAGAAAGCGTTATAAGAAACGTTGATTTTTGTGTGATGGGTTCCTCATGTTATCTTGGACCTTATAGTTTAGGGGGAGGGGTGGAAGGAGTGTCAGAATTTGTTTTACGACGTTTGAGGGTGGCATTAAAAATTGTAGGTCTTATTTTCATTTTATCAAACCACCTGCACCCTTTAATCCCAAGTGAGTTAATAACAAAAAAAAAAAAAAAGGAATTAAAAATTGCTGTTAAGTGGGTTAAAAATAAAAACAAGAGAATAGTTGTGATAAAATACTCATAAAATTTGATCCGTTTTGTCATAAAATTAATTAAAATTAGTGATTTTGGGATGGGAGCCAACAAACCAAATAGCGAAAAATCATACACTAGAAATAGCGCAGTTAACCATTATGCACTTACGTTTCGTTAGAGTGGCATGACCCGGACTCGAACTGGCAACCCAGTTCTGTGGACAGATTGGTTTTGCCAGTTCGAAGTGGGTTCACGCCACTCCGACGAAACCTAAATGCATAAAGGTGGCTTAATGTACTGCGTTGTTTGTATTTGAATATTTTTTCTGGCCTGTTTTCCTTTTTCCTCTGTAGGAGAGATATTAGGTACATTAAGCTGTGCGAATATTAAAAAAAAATGGTCTGAATTGAACATACCTCGTAGGTATCGTATCATTTCAATTTTTTTTTTTACTTTTAGGAAAAAGATTGGGGATCATACCTGACTGTCAGGAAAAGCTCGTTGAATCACACAAGAACGCTCGGCTGTACCAGTGTCTTCATTCTTGGTAAAGGTGTAACTTTTTTCTTTTTTTTACCAAAATCTTTCAAAACTTAAATTTGGTTCATAACTTACCCGTTTTTCTTTCGAAAAAGATTGGGGATCATACTGTGCAAACACCAAACTTGAGGTGACGAAGAGACCGACAATTAACCTCTTCATCTTTGCTGACTATAACCGGCTATACACCAACGATCGACGAACCAACGGCCAACGAAATATTGGTGGGTGTCAATTTCCTGTGTTTTTACGAATTGTTTCCTAGTGATTTTTCCAGGAAAAGAACTTGAAAGACAGCTGCCGTTTTTAAAAATTCATTATTTACTTGGAATTTTAAAATGCATTATCATCACTACAAGCAGTTTTCGTTGGTAACCGGAAGGTGCACCCAAACGTAGAACTTTCTTCACCAGGCTAGTCGATGAATGTTTCGCATCCTACGCATGAAAACGTTCTAAATGTTAGTATTGTCGAAGGTGTAATTTAGATATACGATTTGTTTGAAAGCGAAGAAGTTTTTTTTTTTTTTTTTAGTTTAACATCTCTACTCTCCCGTCTCTACTCTACTATGCTTTTAGATAACGCATGAGAAATTGTTAAGGGAAAAAAGTCTCCTTCAGTTTAAATAATCCACCCAAAACCAAAACTGGTATAAGAGAAGCTGCCAAGTTTACAAAAAGGGTCGGCCTTTCAAAGTAGTGATATCATTCAACCAGGGAAAGACCACCTAGGTTAATCCTATTAGCCAAGTTAATCGCACCTACTAATAGTTCGAAGGTTAAATGCAAACTAGAAGATTGCTATTAGCGGTAGCAGTCTTCAAGTTTTCATTTAACGTCCAAAGTATTATTCGGTGTGATTACTTGACTAATAGGATTAACCTTGGCGGCCTTTCCCTGGTTGAATGGTATCACTACTTTGAAAGGCCGACCCTTTTTGTAAACTTGGCGGCTTCTCTTATACCAGTTTTGGTTTTGGGTGGATATCACGACTTTCATAGGCCTGTGAATATACAAAAAATCCACGGTGTAATTGCCACCTCTACCTTTTTTGTCTGGAGATATTTTATGTCTATGAATTTTCTCATTCATAATTTTCGCCTGCTATTGTCATTCCAAATAAATTAATAACAAGCATAAGAGTATGGTAGTTACAAGGACCTAATAAGTTCCTGTGGAATAAAAGATGACCTGTGTCTTATTGAACCGTAGTGAGAAATTTATTCGGGTCGCGGGGCCGATAATTCATTTTGAATTCGCGTACCATAAAAAAAATAAATAAATTCGCGGAAAAAAAAGACCAAACCTTGGTAACCCACCTGTGCATTTTGTTTCCTAATCAACTTTCCAGCAAAATTGTCTTTTTTATCGTCGTGGGGCAGATATTAAATTCAGTTTTGATTCGTTTACCGTAACAAAAAACCGGCCAAAACCTTCACAATAAAAGATACTCCGTCTCTTAATGAACCAATACTGCAGTTTTATTGAGGCCCCGGCCAAAAGCCATGCGCCCCAAACCTAACCTAAAGAAAAACAACCAACAACAGTACCAAAAAACCACGTAACCACCACCACCACCACCACCAGTGACCTATTTGCAACAACAATGAATTCTGACAATTAGATACTGAAACGATAAGCGTGTAACACTTAAGCATGATATAATCTACTGTTAGATGACAATACAAACAATGGTTACAACAATAATTTTGCAGTTACGAGCCACTTCAGGGCCACGTGCTTCTTACTGCAACCCCCATTTTAGAAAAAAGGCACTTCCCCATATGACGCTTTACCTGTCTACCGAAATTTAGACCTGGCAACTTTCCCTAATCATCTGTAGACGTGTCGTTATACCCAATGAGAATTAACATGGAAGCCTAGGGACTAGTTACTAGTTACTAGTTACCAGTAACACAAATCAACGTTATTGAGGACACTTTCTCTCCATGAAGGACACGTTCCCACATTTTCGTGTTGACGTTTCTTCGTTACTGGACCCAAGACACTTGATTCAAACGATTTGCAAAGATTTCTACCGCATGGGTAATTTACACCAGTATGCTGAAATCAAGTATAAGTTGGTTTCAGTTAAAAGACACAGTCTGCTAGTGAAGGCCGCCTTTTTTCATCAACAATAATTTTTTAACAATCGGATGTCTACAATCGGATGATCTACTACTACTTGGCGGCGACACACTGGCGTCTGTCTAAATACGTGTAACGTTTTACTTTGTGGAGACATATAGACATACGCTAGTGTGTCGCGCCAAGTTAGCAACAATCATCACAAGAAACATCACATCAATTTAATTGTCGAGGTTGTAAACCATTGTAGCGAGGCACCATAGCGTCAGTGTCTTATTATCTTGAAGCATAGTTGGGCACATTTCAGGTACTTGGGGAAAAATAATAATGCGGTACAAAACATTAAATTGTGTTGAAATCAAGAGCAATGACCTACCTGACAAAAATTAACTCGTGTAGGAATGCCAGCTAAGCTGCATTCAATACAAAATCAGACCCTCAATAACGTTGAAAATGTGTAACTAGCTAGCTAATTCTAGTCCGCTCATCCCCATGTTAATTTCCATAGGATGATTATTCATCGATACCGAGGTAACGGGAAGGCTTCCAGCTATGAAATTGGACGAATGGCAGCAGTATACGATAGGAATTGCGTACCTTTTATGGTTTGGAGCTTAGGGGTGTTACGAGGATGACGTGGGATGGCGTGTAAGTACGAAAATATTGTTATAACCATTGTTAGTATTGTCGGCATCGTCTCTCATTGGACAGCCAAAGTTCGGACAATGACAACGTGTATACTAACGTGCGTGCCTAGACACACACTAGTCTAGCACGATAAATCTAAACAATGTTTCCAAAAAAATTGTATTCACATCCAATTCACAAAAAATAAACCAACTCTAAAAACAAAGCAAAATAAACAAAGCCAAAAACTGGTGAAGAGGCCACCAAGTTGAGAATGATTCGGCCCTTCAAAGGAGTGATATCAACACACCAAAACTAACGAAATAAAACAAATTACAACAAAATTAAAACCGAACCAAAAACCTATAAGGAGGTGACCAAGTTGAGAATGGTTCGGCCTATAGGCAAAAGGTATAGTATCAAATTGTAGAAAACCAATCTTTTTGTTGACGTGCCACTTTATTACACATCTGCACGAAGTAGTGGAGTTGAGTCTAATACATAATTACAAAAAAAAGGACTGATATCATATCAAAAATCAAAACTGGTAAAAGGGGCCGCCAAGTTCCGAATGGTTCGGCCCTTCAAAGGAGTGATATCAACACACCAAAACATTCGCTAACTTAATAGCACCGAATAATACTTTGGAGGTTAAATGAAAATTGAACATTGCTACCAAAAGTAGCAATGTTCTAGTTTTCATTTAACCTTCGAACTATTAAGTGGTGCTGTTAACTTGGCGAATGTTTTGGTGTATTGATATCACTCCTTTGAAGGGCCGAATCATTCGGAACTTGGCGGCCCCTTTTACCAGTTTTGGTTTTTGATATGATACTATTTACACCTTCTTATTGACCCTTTAACTGTGACACTGACTTCCTGTGACCTTTAACTTTACATACCAACTCTTTCGGTCGTGGGATTCGTTCCGGCATACAGTTGGTTTGGGATGTGCTTGCCTGTTATGCTCGCCACGTAGTTTGGGCACGTGAGACGTAGTCGTACGGTAACAAGGCAGTTAAAGAGTTAGCAGTGTGTAAAGGGAAAAGTTGCTTAATCTATTTTTTTAAGTACCATAACTTCGTCGGTCGTGGAAAGGTCTGGCATTCAGTTGGTTTGTAGACAACGACGCTAACCACGGGGCTTTGCTTACCCATAGCTCGGGCGCGCGTTTGGACTTTGTTTTTCGATTGTCGAGAGAGACGTAGATGTACGGCAACAAGTCAGTTAAAGGGTTAAATTAGATATTTTACGCCTTATTTTAAAATTGGCGTTGTTAGCGGAAAAATATAATGCCTCCATTAATGTAATCCAACCACTAACCCTAATTTTATCATAACGGTACGCATTACTTTAAATTTAATTGGATCTGAAGCGATTAATTTTTGGTTAAAAATTAATTGCGCCTCCCCCCCCCCCTCAAAAAATGTATTCGTACGGTCTCTTTCTGGAGTTATCATTTACTCATTCGCCATATTTTAAGTCACAGTATAATTAATGAATGAATGAATCGTTGCAGACTGACAGCCAAACCAAAAAACATATTCAAATCGTGGAGTGAAACATGAGGGACTCACAGGCTTCGTCCGCTTGTCCAAATAGGATGTGTATTATGAAGCAGGGATGCCCAATGTCCATCCTTCCTTTACCGCCATCTCACTAATAACCTGACAAGTTAAATAAATTCGACAAGTACACCAACCATTTGGAGTATGTGAGCTTCAGAACCTTTCTCACCTATATTCTAAGGAATGTTTAGAAAAATATACACCCTTCATCTATGTTTTTGAGAGTGTGTACATGATAGGGGCAAATGTCTGGTTCCCTCCCAATAAAATGCAGGAAGTGACGTTAAAGATTAGTCGAATGTTATGGAACATTTCTATAGGAAGTCATCCATGATGCATCCAATGATGATAAGGGGGAGGGGAATTAAGGCTTCAAGGCGTGGTGATTTTGAAACGGAATTTGGCGGCCTTTTCAAATTTTAAATTTGAAAGATATAAGGAATCATTAAACTGTACCAACCCAAAATACAACAAAATTCGGTCAATAAATGCAAATGTTATGGACAAAGAAAAATTTGAGTAAATAAGCAAAATGCGTCAGATAACGAAGCAAATTGAAATAAGTTGTTTCACTACCTGTCTGCGATATTTCAATGTTTCAAAGTAACAAACCACATTGTTTATGATTTAGATTAGTCGTGCTTCTACTGGAAAGATGAATTTCACGTCACTAGCAGGTACACTATATTTGTTTAGAAATTAGTTTAGGCTTACTAAATCTAGTTCTGACATACTTGTGTTATGTGGCGTAGACCAGGAAATCAGACCGTAAATTCGATCGTAAAAACACCATGGAGGGACAAAGCTGACAGTTTCATCCGATAAAATACCGTGTGTTCGTTTTATCTGTGCTAAGGAGACATGATTGGCTGTTGGTTGCTGTTTACTGGTTTTCTATCGGTTAATTGCAGTTAGAAAATTATCAAGGCAAGTAACTAAAGGGAGTGTTTTTTTTAGTACGTTCATTATTCTTGTCATTTGGTTTAATTACAATAGGACATGAACAAAATTGTGGCATATACTATGCTTTCTTTTGTGGTTAATTGAGGTTTGAGTTATGAACCAACCACAGGTGTTACCTTGGTTTCATCTAAACTTAGCCATGGTTACGAGTCACATAAATTATCATGTTCCAAAGCTATCATAGTTAACTAAGTCAAACCCTATATTTGGAATTACATTGGGTAACTTTAAACCACGGTTATCATCATTTGCAAAAAAGATGCAAGGTAAACCATGATAACATTGATCCATACTTAGTTATACCTGTGGTGTTTACGTGCTACTATAGTAATGCTTAACCCAACCTTAAACCATGAGTCATTTTTTGCGGTGGTGCAGTAAGCCAGTTGAGTCTTCACGTACCTTATACACCTGCTGTGGAAATTTTTTCCACGATTGGGTGGGCCAACAAATGTTTGCTTCAGCCTATTGGCAAAATATTAAGCCTTATGAGAAATAAAATGCAATATTATCCAAACTTTTAGCCGACAGCGAATTTCAAGAGTTTGTGTATTCGGGCATTAAGTTTAGCATAGTCGTACGCTAAATCAGACTTTCGTAGACGGCATAGTTCTGCTATTCGGTAGTTTTGTAGTATTCGGTAGATTGGAGAAAAGTGTGGCAGCCTGAAGAGGACAATCTGGGTTCGGTTCCCAACTGATGCACCAGAAATTATAGGGCGGATTGAAGGAGTTGCAATTAATATTAACGTGTCTATCGGTGGTGGTCGTGAATAGATATAGGTGAAGGATAGAAAATATTGTTCAAGTAAGTGTACCGATGTTTATTGATGGTAGGATTTTAGCACGCCTGTCATTTACATGAATAACTGCCTACTCACAACTAATGAGATGAAGGTGAATAAATAATGAAGGTTTAGGACATGATGACTTAGTTTGGGCAAGGTAATAAATTGGGGAAGAATTCTAACTGCTTGAGCCAAAAGGATAATTTACATTGCAAAATGCTAGGACCAGAATGGGAAATACGGAAGCTGAAAATCTCCATTCCGAAATAATCTTTTCAGTCCGTTGTTACGGCGATACGAGGTACAAATTGTTACACATCGTTACAGATCGCAACAGCTTGACTGGATTACACTTTGTTGTCAGTTAACTACGGCCTCTTGGAAGAGGCAGATTGAGAAAAGCATTCAGAGTACAGTCGAAGTACTGCTGACCAGTACAGTTACAGGACCAAAATCCGTGCATGGCAGTAAGTAAGGACATAGAGCTGATAAAACTGGATGGATCCCTACAAAATGTACAATTCTGGCCACAGTAGCTGATTGATGAAAGATCCTCAGCAGTTGCTTCAAGTAGGTCGGTAAGAGTTCGGTTAGTAATAGGAAGGCATACTAGGTTAACACTACAAAAACTTCTTACTTTCTGGATAAAAAATAGTTAAACAGTTTTCCTTTCATTTTTATAAAAATTAAAACAGTGAAAGCCACTATCCTGTATAGATTAAAAGTTACACAAATAATCAAGGCACGCATGCTATTTCACACACTTTACATTTTGTTTGAAAACATTTATCTATCTATCAACTACGCACCGTCGCCTGTTTCTCTATTTCGCTTAACTATCCTGTTTTTTTTAAAGTAGCCTTGTTTGGTGTCTGTGATGAAATTGCTTGGCTGCAACAATGAGATGATACTTGATTGTTGAGGGTACTGTTGCAGAAGGAGTGCTAAAATTCTATTGCTTAACTTCTATCCCCGAAGTTAAGCAGCATTGGGCTGGATTGATACTTAGGTGGGTGACCGCCTGGGAATCTGGCTGTTGCAGACATAGGGCCTTAGGGCTTCGGGCAGATGACCAGGAGTGGTTAACGCTCGTTACCCCCTTTAAATTCTATTGTGCTGCAAAAATTTTCGTGAATACCCCAATCTTCGAAATTCAAATCAATTTTGAGACAACGTGCTTCTGCTATTTAAAATATTTTGTAGAATGTAGTCTACTTCGGAACTAATATTCCCACCCCAAAAAAATAACAATGTAGAACCATTATTTACGATGGTCAAATATAAGGGTTATTTCAACCCTCCTGCTTTATCCAGTGTATTTAAAAAAATGAAAATTAAACTACTAAAAATGTTACCAGCAATATACGACGTGATACAATTCGAGTTAGTAGAAGAAAAACAGAAACTTTTAAAGTTGCGATTTAATTTTGCACATGACTGTACAATATTGCTGTGCCATCTGGCAGTAGAACAGCGTACTAAAATACTCAATCCTTACAACGACAGACCTGCTGCATTGTATCTCCTGAATATTGATAGAATCAAGTTGAAAGGAGTTTAATTGCAATTTTTTATGAACAGTAAGATGATAGCATAGTTATGAAGCGCATTCATCAGCAACCTTCAGAATTTACCTTCGACACAATAGCAGAACAGCTAGTAATCATCGTTAACTGCTTCCAGATGACATAAAAACAAGTATTATAAACACGAAATGTTGAGAATAATAGGCTAATAGAACTCTAATTAAGGTAGCTTGTCACCCAATTTATAGTAAACTATTTTGTGACAGCTTCTTGTCACATGTAAGCTGTCGTTCAACGTATTCACTTGACTACCACTGATACTCGTGCTCTACTACCAAAAAAAAAGATGGAGAAATTTTCTCTTTTCGTTTTTCTAATCTTGGCCATGTTAGTACCAGAAAATGGCGCACTGTCAGGTCCACGTTCAGTTCGGGTAAGCAGTAATCAATAGGAACAAAAAACGATCTTTTCCAGCTTAGTTTCAAATTTAACGAAAGTTTTTCGGAAGTTTCATCTTCGCTCTTCAGCTTACAAAATAGTCAATTAAAAAATACAAACATTACCAGTCTAGCAAAATATCCTGACAATCAACAAGGAAACCCTCTAAACACTAAATAAGTAACCTAACCTAAACTTATTTTATTTTTCTTTAATTATTTTTCATTATTTATATTATTTAGGCTACATAATTATTTTTAATTTTAGTTCTTTTCTTGGTTCGACGGTAAGCCTATTCATTCATGCAACAATGCGATGAGACTATTTTGTTCCATAAGTATTATTACATTGTGGTAGCTTGCACTTCTGTGAAGTTGTTCTTACGCGTTTGCTTTTATTTTCTTCCTAGTTCGCGTACATATTTGTATTTTTACTGTTATTACATAGATTCGTAGGTGTTTCAAATATTTTATTCTTAATGTATATGTCATTTGTTTTTTATCTATCTTTGCCAAAAATTACCTTTATCAGTTTAGTCTGCAGTCTTTGTATGACATAATCCGTCTCAAATCCATTAATTTCTATGCCATACCTTAACATACTATTATCACAAAGAACCTTCTTGTTTTTACTATTTAGTATATATTTTACATTATATAATTTTGGTATTATTTTTCTACGTTTATTTTTCAATATATTTACGTGTCGGTAAAATCCCATCTCTTATACAGGGTGTTTCAAAAAAAAAACCGCTACACGTCGATGTCGAATATTTCTAAGTCCAACAACCATTCCCCGTCCCTATAACCCTTATCCCTGACCTCAATAAAGAAATCAAGAAAGTTATTCCTGACCTCCGGAAGAAAGCTTTTATTTGCTTTTCAAATAAGAACGCAAAAGGTAAGAAAAGCATGTGAAACCCTGGTTGGTGGGGGGGGGGGGGCGCCCGAAACAGACAATAAAAGCCCATAATTAGATTTCAAGAAGAAAGAAAAAAAAACGCATTTATTTGTCCATCAAACAAAATAGCTAAGTAAAGGCTTTTACACTATTTGGATTCCAAATAAAAACGCAAAAGGAAAGAACGCATGTGGCAACCCTGGTTGGTAGGGGGGAGGGGGGAGACCAAAACAAACAATTAAAGCCCATAATTAGGTTTCAAGCAAGAAGAAAAAAAAACATTTATTTGGCCATAAAGCAAAATAGCTAAAATAAAGGCTTTTATGGTATTTGGATTCCAAATAAAAACGCAAAAGGAACAAACGCATGTGGCAACCCTGGTTGGTGGTGGTGGTGGAGGTGTTGCGAATCTTGCAGTTACCCTTTTGTTTAGTATGTCGGATTTGCTAATTAAGATGTACTTGACGCCATTGTAGAGGAGAGGAGTTCAATTTGTTGCATGTAAATTGCATGATAGCGTGCATCTGGATATTTTCTAGTGTTTTTCTTATTGTTGGTATTATTCATGTAATCTTGGCCTCGTGCTCTCATGTAAAAGATCAAATGACTGTAAACCAATCGCCTTGACTTTAGGCTCGAGGCACGTGCTCTGTCACGCATGCGCCCTTGGTTTTGGGGCTTTTTTTTCTTGTGCTTCGTTAATAATAAATGACTCAGTCTGGACTCAGCAGCTGAATTGACAACAGCTCCTTCTCTGCCTCCTTAATCATGTTCGAATACTTTGGAACCTTCTAAGCCTTTTCTTTAGGCTTAAGGCCCTTAGGCCTTTTCACTTCTTGAATTTAGAACACGACTTCTTAAGCCTTTTAGTCATGTTCTGAGTTAAATTCAGTTCATCCTATGGTAACTATGATAAGTTAAGCAACACTTCTAGTCTTTAAGTCTTTCTTAAGTTAGTTTAAACCTAAACTAACCCATTTCAGGTAATTTAGGAACCCAGAGGGATTGCTTTGGCCTAAAAAACCCCGTGGTGGATATCTGTTACAAGGTATTCATTGGAAGGCATCCCTCAGGGAATGGCGGTCTCGAGGAGTGGTAAAGAGGTTCCGTCAGGGACTAATGCGCGATAGATTGGTATAAGAAAATTCATTCGCATCGACCCTTATTTACCAACTTCGTTAGGGCCACCCACTTTGGTTTGAGGCTTTCCCCTTAGCTATTTCCGCAAAATTGGTGCCGAAACCCGGGAATCTTTCGAATTTAAGTTAGGCCTTTAGGGAAACAAAAACCGGGTTTCGTTTTGTTTCAGTGTTGCTTGGTTTATCAAGTTACCAAACCTTAACGATCAGTAATATCCCAATAGGTATTGAAGGGCTGTTATTCTGATTCAATGCGTTAATTTCCATGATAATAATTCCTAACGTAATATCTTGTTCAGATATGCAAGATTCAATCTCCATTTGTTGAACGAATCAACAGTTAAATCAAAGCAACTTACTTAATTTTAATTCAGATTGAATTAATATTGAATCAATACTGTAATTTTTTTTTTCTCTAACTGATAAAGGGAAAAAGTCACGAGGTCAACTATGGCAGCGGCAACAATGAATTTGGCGCAGCTAAAAAAGAGTCGTTCAGCTAGAAGAACTGCTATTACGAGGCTAATTCAGAAGCTGTCAAAAAATGTATTGGATGACTTAAAGGATGACGTTGAGGATGACTTAACACTACTCATTTCCAAGGAAATAGATTTACTTCCAATTCTTGAAAAACTGGAGTCTTCAGTTGATCCGATGATTTCGAAACTGAAATAGAAGAAAATTCTGCACTAACTGATGACATCATTTATATGAAAATTAGAGCAAATCGTTATCTGTCTTCAAAAAATGTTGCTTCAACCGTAACAACGAACGTTTCAAAAACAAACATCCGTTTACCAAAACTTCAGATACGACGCTTTGATGGCTCAATCCAAGACTGGGAGCGTTTTTTGGATCAATTTTCTGCAGGGGTAGATGCCAATACAGCCATTTCTAAAGTGTAAAAATTCAATTATTTAAAGAGTTTCCTTTCCGCTGATGCCGAAAAAAACTATTCAAGGCCTATCCTTAACGGAAGCTAACTACGACATTGCATTTGATTTGTTAAAATCGAAATATGGAAAAAAGGAAGTATTGATTGATAGCCATATCAATAGCCTATTAAAAACCGCTCCAGTTCAATTTTCCAAAAATGGCCAAGATTTGAGGAGATTGGTGGAAGAAGTGAAGTTGCACATTCGCTCACTAGAGGCGCTGGGCTCACCAGTTGACAATATGGGACATTTTTTGTGCCCTATAATTTTAAGGGCTTTGCCTCCTCGCATCCTTTCTGAATGGAACCGAAAGTCTTATAGCAAAGGTAATACGGACGTAAACATCCTATTAGATTTCGTAAATACTGAACTGGAGAATATTGAGCATGTTTTTAGAATTGCGTCAGAAAAATCGAGCCTTCAAGAATTTAAACACAATCAAGCAAAAAAGGCAGACTTTTCAAAGAGCGAAAATTCAAAATGTGGTTCAGCTTCAGCATTGGTAACGACACAAAAACGGTATAACACGGGCGCAAAGGGCGCAACAATTAAGCCGAGATTCTGCGTATTTTGCAATAATGACAGTCATTTTTCCTCATTTTGCGATAAAGTAATCAGCAATAAGGATAGGACACGTGCACTGAATCGTTACAATCGATGTACAAACTGTTTATCAAGAACTCACGTCGCAGATGTATGTACCTTTCCGATAATCTGTCGCACTTGCAATAAGCCGCATCATACCTTTTTGTGCCCAGACCGTTTCACGAGGCAAGACACTGTTCCTAAGGAAGTGACAAAATCTCTGGTCACCGCTTCAAGTTGTCATGCAGGCGTATCAAGCAACAATAATTTGTCAGTACTGCAATCATTGCGTGTCTTTATCAAGAGCAACAATGAGTTACATCAAGTCGTCATGTTGGTGGATGGAGGGAGTGAAAGATCCTTCGTTACGAAACAAATAGTTCAAAGACTTAGTCTTCCAACTTCAGCAGTGGAGAAAATCTCTGTAAATTCCTTCGGCGGAAATTCTAACAAACAGGTGACATGCCGAGTTCCTTTGACACTCGTTGGATCCAACAAGGTTCACCTTAAAATAGAAGCTTATCAAGTAGATAATATTTGCAGTGGTGTTTTGTTGTATGATGCCAGTCGAATTGAAAACTTTTTACAAAGTCGGCGCACACAAACTTGGTCTCATTTAATGGGAACTGGAGAACTGGCTTCTATTGACGTGTTAATAGGTGCTGATTTTATATGGAGAATAATGACAGGTCATATGAAACGGCTAACGTCCTATTTAATGGCAACTGAAAGCATTTTTGGTTGGTTGCTTCAAGGAAGTACTCGCACTTTCAATCACTCGACAACAATGGTGTCTATGCTAGCAATTTCAGAAACCTCAACAATCAAGGCTCTTGATTCCAAGATAGCGTCGATTTGGGAATTGGGCCGTAGTGGTACTATGTCTAAGGAAAATGGATCACAACTATCATTGGAAGATGTGGAAGTTTTCTCAACGTTTCAGGAAACTACTACATTCCATGGAAATCGCTATCAAGTGGAAATTCCTTGGAATCAAAATAAACCAGAATTATGCGATAATTTCGCATTAACCAAGGAGCGTTTAAAGCGTTTGGTTACCTCCTTACAAAAGGACTCAGAAAAGTTTGAACGCTACAAAAGTGGAATTTATGAATATCTAAAAAATGGACATTCAGAAGAAGTATCTTGGAAAGTGGATGAAGGTAATCCTACCTACTACATGCCACATCATCCGATCATAAAGGAAGACAGGAAAACCACTAAACTCAGAATAGTGTTTGATGCTTCTTCTCATGGTGTTCAGGGACTTTCATTAAATCAATGCCAGTTTGCCGGCCCAAATCTTAACCCGGGGATCATGGACTTGCTATTGAGATTCCGTTGGCACAAAGTGGCTATCACCAGTGACATCGAAAAGGCCTTTTTACAAATAGAATTAAAACCCAAAGAACGGGATGCAACTCGCTTTTTATGGACTGATGAAATTTGGTCCAAGGACAAAGAGCCTGTTTTGAAGATTTTTCGCATGACTCGGGTGTTATTTGGAATGAAATCAAGCCTATTCCTGTTGGCAGCCGCCATACGTTTTCATGTCCAGTCTCATCCGGACTCCAGTGAGGAAATTAGAAGGCTGATTGATCAGAATACCTATGTCGACGATTTTCTAGCCGGAAGTAGCACTTCTGAGCGTTCATTAGCAATCTCGAGAGAAGCTAACTCCTTGATGGAAAAGGGAGGAATGTTGCTGAAAAAATGGGCCACTAATGATGAAAAATTGCGTCAACAATGGCAGGAGGATGGTGTCGTATCTTTAGAGGACCCAGTAGAACTACTTAAAGTTCTTGGACTTATGTGGGACCCAATTACAGATGTATTGTTTCTGAAAACTTCTTCTGTACTCAAAGCAACTGAACACAGCGGAGCATCGAAGCGTGCCATATTAGAAATTCTCGCACGAGTGTTTGATCCTTTGGGTTTCGTTTCCCCCAAGACAGTCACTATCAAGATTCTCCTACAAGACTTATGGCGGTTGAAAATCAAGTGGGATGAAGAGATAACTCCTCCCTTGCTGACTTCTTGGGTACAGTGGAAAGAAGACTTGAAAAATTTAGAACAAGTACGAATTCCAAGGTGGTATGGTACACTTGACAATTCTGAAGATTTACAACTTCATTTATTTTGTGATGCTTCACCCAAAGCATATGGAGCTGTGGCCTATTTGCGTGTGCATCAAGAAGATGGTAACTTTTCCGTGAAAATAATCACGTCCAAGTCAAGAGTTGCGCCTCTAGAGTTAATGAGCATCCCTCGTCTGGAGTTATTAGCTTGCTTGGTTGGAGTTCGTCTGTCATTCCACATTAAGAAAGCTTGGAACAAACCGGATGTCTCAACCTGGATATGGTCCGATTCTAGGGTAGCTTTAGAATGGATTAAAGGAACACCCTCCCGATGGAAGCTGTTTGTTGCCAGAAGAGTCCAAGAAATTCAGGAACTGTCAAGTCTGAAAAGTTGGCATTATTGTTCCAGCAAAGCTAATCCTGCAGATTTAATTTCAAGAGGACAATCTTTGGAGAAATTAAACAAGAATCTTGTATGGTGGTACGGGCCTGAATGGTTATCCTTGAAGATGGAAGAATGGCCACAATTTCCAGATAACAGAAATGAAGAGGTCAACAATTTACTTCACACCGAAGAAGCACCAATTGTCGTCAATGTTTCAATAGCATGCCATTCCATAATGGATTATGGACGGTTTGGAACGTGGGCCAAACTTATTCGTGTTACTTGTTGGGTCTTCCGTTTCGTGAACAATGTAAGAAAGTCAAGCGCTTTGTTTCAAGAATTCTTATCATCAAAGGAAATTCAAGCTGCTGAAACATATTGGTTTCTAGTTATTCAGAAAGAATCCTTCATTGAAGAGCATCGTAATCTTTACGAGGGAAGGAACATTGACTCAAAGTCCAAACTTTTGCAGTTCAATCCCTACTTAGACTCGGACAATTTAATACGAATTGGTGGACGTTTGCGTTTTGCACAATTAAATGAAGCCCAGGCTCACCCGATTCTCTTACCTTCTCACAAACTGGTGGATCTTTTCATTCGTGACAGACACGTTCGTACATTGCATGGTGGGGTGCAAGAAACTTTAATTAAAGTTCGAAATACGGCATGGATACTTCGTGGCCGTCAGTCTGTACGGAGAGCCATTCATGGATGTCTGTCTTGTAGAAAATGGAATGCCAAACCTCCGTCTGTGATAGAAGCTCCTCTGCCTGCGGCGAGGGTTCAACAATCCTTACCGTTTCAGGTATCTGGATTGGACTTTGCAGGTCCTGTGTGGATTAAAGGTTTTCAAGAAAACGTTAAAGGTTACATATGTTTGTTCACTTGTGCGGTCACAAGAGCGATTCATTTAGAACTTGTATCGTCACAAGGGATTAAGCCATTCTTGTTAGCCTTCAGAAGATTCATTGCAAGACGAGGAATCTGCAAGATTATCTATAGCGATAATGCGAAAACATTTCAACAAGCAGATCGGATTCTTAGGGAAGCATGGGAAATATTATCAAAGTCTGATGTTCAGAATCAAGCTGCACGTGAAGGAATCGAATGGAGGTTCATAGCTCCTCAAGCTGCGTGGTGGGGAGGATTCTATGAGCGGATGGTGGGATCGGTGAAAAGACACTTGAGGAGGACATTAGGAAACGCTTTACTTGATTCCGAAGAGTTCAGGACACTTTTGACGGAGGTGGAAGCAGTAATAAACAACAGACCTTTGGTGAACATGTCAGAAGATTCTCAAGATTCAGAATACATTACTCCGTCTCATTTCTTGATAGGAAGAATTGGAAGTAATTTATCTGATCTTCTCCCAAGCATCTTAGCTGTACCTACTAAAGATTCTCTTCTACGAAGATGGAAATTTAGAAGACGTCTGATGGACAGTTTCTGGCGAAAATGGAGTCAAGAATATCTTCTCCAATTAAGATCAGCTCATTCTCTGAACGTTCCTGGAAATGAAGTTCCATTAAAAATTGATGACGTTGTGTTAGTAAAGGATGAACGTCTTCCTCGAGGGCAGTGGAAAATGGCTCGAATTTCTGAGGTCACCGAAGGAAGAGATGGCAAGGTGCGGTCAGTTATGCTTCAAACTAGCAATGGTAACTTCATAAGAAGAGCTGTTCAGCGAGTCTGCCCTTTGGAGATAGTTTAGGGTGCTGGATACACACATTGGTTTGTTAGTTGCTACTTAAGTCTTAGAAAGTAGTCTTCTAAACTAATCAAACACTTAAACACACTTCACCTCAATGAAGAACATTCTTGTAGGTACAAGTTACAAGCTTGAGTTAGCTTTCATAGACACTTATTTTCAAGGAAGCACATTATTAGTTAGTTGTCTTCGCTCATTACCTTTTAAACCCCTTCAAAATTCTTCGGATCTGTCAAGCACCGTCCTATGCAGTTGAGGTTCGGGCTTGGCAGGCAACGTTTCGTCCTCTCCGGTGGAGTCCGGTGGCTGAAAGGCGTGGAGCACCCGCGGACGCCTTAAGCTGGTGAAGGGCTATGCTTCACAGTGCCTTTCTACCAGTCTAAATTGAAGGGGTTTCTGACATTGATTCTAGATGTCATTTCAAAGCCTGGTGAAGTCTTGGCCGGGCTGCAATTCCAAGCACTCCCAAACATCAGATTATTTTCCTTACCATCATTCAAGAAGTTGGATTCTAGAATCAAGGTGAAGATTCTTTAAGATGTTCGAAGTTCCCTTCGTCTTGACCTGAAGATTCTCTGCGCATTAGCAAGATTCACAAGAATCGGTGAAGATCTTCGGTTGGGGCGGAATATGTTGCGAATCTTGCAGTTACCCTTTTGTTTAGTATGTCGGATTTGC
>JAHWFP010221926.1:24852-73971 GCA_023313725.1 Lithobius niger | reverse complement strand
TTTTTTTATAGCACAGATGTCATTAGAGGCCTTTTTTTCCGATTAACTGAAGAACGAACAGTGTTATTAGACCAAGGGTGGCTGAAGGGACTCTTGGTTAGCTAAAGGTACAAAGTTAGTGACAATGTTTCGAATAAACTCATTGAGGAAAGAAAGTTGGGAGTCGGCATCGATTTGGTCAATTCAGAATCCAGCCAATGCAAGAGATAATTTCATTTATGAGAATGTAATCAGCCTTGCGAAAATTAGGGCGGGTTGTTTTAGCACAATTAAGAGAGAAGTCAACATTAATATCAAAATTAAGGATATCGTGATCACTAAAGCCAAGAGGAGCATGATGAAAAACCGAAGTGATTTGGAGTTCAGGAGAAGTGATAATAAGATCTAGAAGACTGGACTTCTGGCCAAAACGATGCCTTGTTGGCCTAGTAACATGTTGGCAGAGATCGAAATCTTGCATGAAGTAAAGGAATTCCGGAGAAGCGCTAATTTCAGATTGAGTAGTAAGATTTTCATCCCAGTTAATTGAAGGAAAATTGAAATCACCCGTAAGGAGGGTAGGAAGGTGAGATAAGGAGTCCATAGAATGATTGAGAGTGGACAGCAAGTCAGGCCAGGGCGTAGGAAGAGCATTACCGGGGATGCAGCAACAGCTCCCAACTTTAAAAGTGTAGGAAATAGTGAGGTTGACACAACACCAAATGGTTTTCCATTCCCCAGATGAGTCAGTATTGACATGAAGAAGGATAGAAGGGATGCTGTAATTAATGTAGAGCGCCGTGGTACCACCAGTCCTTTCGCCCCTATAAAGAGTTTAGCCAGGAATAGTCATCAAGGGATTTGTGGACGAGGAGAAGTGGGTTTAGGTAATACCGATCATGTCAGGCTTTTCAGTGGCGATACTTATTTTGTATTCATCGAACTTATTTGGAAAGCCCATGGAATTGAAATAGTTAACTTTGAGGGAATGGAAAGTTTTGTTGAAACGAGACCATGAAAATTGTGGTTGTCCCTTATGCTGCTTGGTAGAACGCAAATCATTAACCTTGAATTGATAGGGGGTGGGGAGTAGCCTCCTCTCCAGGTTCATTGGTAGTGTCAGAATTTACACTTTCTGAAACTGATTCAGAGTGAGTAGCACTGAGATGAAGTTATGCATTCTCATCTTCTTCGCTCACTTCAGTCTCCCAGGATTTCTTCTTTTTTCTCCTGGTCATATTTTGAATGGATGCCGAGTTTTCAATAGGATGTTTGACAGGGATTAAAAAATGGTCCATTTTTGTTTGCACTTGGCTGCTAGGCGCAAAAGGCACTTGGTGACTGGATGGATCGGATTGGCTAATAGTTTGGGCGTGTGAAGCATTCGGGAGTTTTTTATAGCCCCTGAAATACATAACCTTAGCGTCTTCTGGCCACACGTTGGAGCACAAAATAATATCGACGTAATCTTCATCAGTGGTAATGCAAAACAAAGAGTAAGTTGGGTACCTTGTTCGCAGCTGAAAGCACCTTACATAAATGCCCAGTGAGTGTTTGATCAGTTTAATAATGGCATTCGGTTTGGTAGTGGTGCTTAGACCTCCAACGAATATTTTATTTTTATGTTGGATGTAGGCTTTCCTGGTGCAGCTATAGTATGACGTTCTAGGCGTTCCTTGGGAAAAGTAGGAAGTTGGGCGGTTTGCCTTGCAGCACTAGAATAGAAGCCAATGGCTTCGGGTGCGTTATTAGCATTTCTTTTGCTTCGGTTATACGATTTTCTCGACAAAATTATTTTGAAACCTCGCTGAGTGTTGTGTGCTTGTGTGGTATGGAGATCAGTGGTAGATTCTGAGGGTTGTATTTCTGGCGCATTAAGCTGAAAAGATGCTAGTGGCTCCATCGGGCATTGGGTATTATTGCAGAATTAAAAAAGATCAGCTGAGATAGAAGCTGTGAACCTCGGCGGGCCTTTAGAAGAGCAAGCTTCATTAAGATGAGTGCTGGGCGCGGCGCTAGTAACTTTGTTTACATCAGATCGTGCGACAACTCGATCGGGTGTGTTGGAGATTTCGTTAATATTGTTAAACTGTTCACGGTTATTAGAAACTAAAGTTTTGTTGCTCGAGGCACGAGGTAAGATCGGTTAGTGGCGGTGTTCATAATCAGCACTTTTATCGTTACTGGTACTAGCATGATGAGTTTGTTGTTGCTGCGACAAGGATGACGTAGAAAAAAGATGGTGATCCCCATGAGTAGCGGCTACTTCATTGGTATTTGGGACAGGAGGCTTCACGAATTTACTAACGAATACGAAGCCTGTCCGAACTTCATCTGTCAAACAACGGACGGAAAATTCTAAATTATCGTACCTTTTTAGGACATCAGAGATGACCTTGTTGCATTCGATGAGCGTATCCACTAGAGACACGCAAGCATAGCAGTACCATCTGAGATTTTCGGATATTTCCAAGCCAACGACACAGGCAACTTCAGTTGGTAAGTCGGAACATGTAACGTGGTAATGTGAGTAGCAGAAGTTGCATCTTAGAGAGGGTTCATGTGAGTCACAAGTAAAATTACAAAATTTATCCGAGCGAAGTGGAGGACGTCTGCCCTCGTCGGCCATCTTATTTCATTTTGTCCATATGTAGGTACATGGTGGACAAAAGGCACGAAGTCAAATTACTTGTGTGTGCAAGCAAAACATATTAAATTTTACAAAATTGTTATACATGATCTATAAGATTCATTACATGTTAATAAAGATAATATGATATAAAGAAGAAAAGTAATATGAAACATTACCAAATAAATAAAAAATCATCCTTATAAATTTCAAAGACAATACATTACATCTCTATACATACACAAACTAAGTTGTTTTAAGTCAATGTTTGATTACCTTTTCCATAAGTTTATAATGTTTAAGACATCTAAGTTTGACAGGTATTTTGTTCAAATAATTTGGTATCATAAAGGAATGTCCCCTTTTGTCATATGAGTTTCTCCATAGTGGTTCACAAATCCATCTATTATTACCTCTAACAGATCTCTCTTTCTCAATCCTATTATCTGTTTTAAAGTAATTTTTCCTATTACTTCAAAGTAGTGTGACTGATTTACATTAAAAAGTTTAAGTAGTTGTAAATATCTTTGCTACTGTATAGTTTTTCATTTTTAAAAAGAATTTTAACGGCCTTGTTAATTACTTTTTGCAACTGTTTAATGAATGATTTTGATGTAGATCCATACAGGGTAATTCCATATTTCACAGTTGACATAATCAGGGATTCGAAAACCATTTTTTTGTTTCTAACATCGAGAACATTTTTCACATTGTAAAGACTTGGAAATGTCCTTATTTTTATTGTTAAGTTTTCAATATAGCTGTAGAATTTTCAATTAGTGTCTATATCAAGGCCTAAATATTTGGCCTTGTAAATTCTTTCCAGTTTTTTTACAACCACAGATTCTCGTTTCAATCTGACAAATATCTGCACAGATAATAATATCTTTAGTGATGTCCTTCATGTGAGATGTTTTTAAAGGTAAAAAACATGTTTTTTTTTTTTTTTAGTATAAGGTCGTTTTGTAGCAAATAAATTCTCAATTTGTCAAAATCCTCTTGCAGATGTTACCTATATCAATTTGCCATCGTTAATATGTATCGATAGCAAGAAAATACCATCTGCATCAAGAACAATTTCGCTTTTCCAATTAGTATGTAAGAGGTCATTGATATAAATAATAAAAAGAAGTGGGCCCAATACAGAATCTTGTGGGACTTCATGTGTTATTGCTTTCCAGTTACTATTTTCCTCACCAATTTTTACACTACATTTCCTATTTGTTAAATAACTTTTGAAAATGTTGTACATTTTACCTCTTATTCGATGTTTGTGTAGTTTCTATAAGGGGATATCACTTTTGAGAATATCAAAAGTCTTGCTTAGATCGATCAGCACTGCACCAGCAAATTTCCCATTATTTAGAGCTCTTGAGACGTTATTATTAATATTATCAGGCGCATTAATTCTACCAGTTCCTTTTCTAAAACCAAATTGTTTGTCATCTAAAATTTTATATTTGTCAAGAAATTTCTCAATTCTTGTTGCAAAATATTTTTAAATTATTTTATTAAGTATAGGAAGTAATGAAATGGCACTGTAATTGTTCGTGTATCCCTTATCTCCCTTTTTATACAGGGTGAGGCAAAAGTCTGGTCACACGCAAATAACTGCCGATATAATGGTCCTAGTTAATTCTGAAGACATATTTGTATTGTAAGTCAGATATGCGGAAGCCAGTGAAGATATTTTCAATGACCTTGAAAAGAGAATTCAAGGTCATCTGCAGTCTTTCTTCCAAACGGTGCAAGATACAGCACAAAAGTGAATTACAAAGTTGTACGCGAGCATCAAACATGATAAACTGCGAAAACAGATTGAAAATCGGAGCATAATTGTAGTAGTTACGAGGAAAACAAAATAGCAACAAAGTCTTCCCTGGAAGTATAAACTACTCTGCAGTGAAGCTTAGGGGCTGCCTCTACAAGCGAGTACACGAGTTCCGAATCTTAACTGCATCACTGCAACAATGGGTGCAATTAAATTTCAGATTGCAGTAAACGAAAACAAATACCGATTAGGCCTAAAGTAATGAGCCATAACTCACAACACAGAAAGGAACGTTCGGTATGTGATTGCTTTCTGATTTTACATTTTTTTTTTGCCAAAGCCTAAAGCCCTTTTGAGTGATTTCCAGCCCCATCACAACAATCAGCATGCAATGAAAAAAACACTTTGTCGTTACGAAAATCTAAAGGTAGGAAAATCCTGGATATTCGCATTCCTGCACTTTTTATGCCATTGCAGATTACTTCAATTTAAGGGTAATTATAAGTTTATAGTGAACAGGACTAGACAAGATGAATTAGCGTAACATGCTCATTGGCAGAGATGGATTTATATTTCTGCTACCTAGGACTTCGTAGATACCCCTAACCCCCTATCCCCTCCAAACCAAAGAGCTTTGATCGGTTTTTTCCCCATCAGGAAAACGTTTCAGGACGAATGCAGGATAGGGTATTCGTAGTTGTAAATAAACTTGCTTTTCGGCGTGGGGGCAGAATTTTAACTTACAGTAGTAGGCTAATTACAGCATTATTCGTTATCGACTGGGGAGGAGGGGGGGGGGGGGCGCGGAGAGGCACAGGAATGAATGTGCCCCAAAGAACGCGGCGAAAAATCTTTGAAAAAATCGATTTGTTCGCCATTTTCTTCAAATGTTTTTTTTTTTCATGGTGTCATACATTTCACAAAACAAGAAAAATAATCGTACCTTGTCGTACGTATTCTAGTAGCAGGGGACGTAAAGTGGGGCGTAATTTCCCGATCCTCCTCCTCCTTCTCCTTCCCATTCCGTGCAGAAAAATGTTTTTTTTCGCCTTTGGCGATTGTTGCGATCGGGCTGGATGTCACTCAAGGGGCATTAGCGCCGGAAAAAGATAATAAATGTAAAATCAGAAAATGATCACACACCGAACGTGACTTTGTGTTGTGAATGATGGCTCAATACTTTAGGTCTAATCCGTATCATTTTTTTTTACTGCTTCCTGAACTGAACTCGTTCACTTGCATTGATTGACGCAGCAAACACTCGGATCACATAATGTGCACTCGCTTGTAGAGGCAGCCCCTAAGCTTCACCACATGGCAATTAAAACATTCAGGGAAGACTTTGTTGATATTTCGTTTTCCTAGTAACTATTGCAATTATGCTCCGATTTCCAATCTGTTTTCGCAGTTTGTCGTGTTTGATGCTCGCGTACAACTTTGTAATTCACTTTTGTACTGTATCTTGTGCCGTTTGGAAGATAGAATGCAGATGATCTTGAATGCTGCTTTCAAGGTCATTAAGGTATCTTCATTGGTTTCGCCATATCTGATTTACATTACCAATATGTGCTCAGAATTAACATATAGGACCATTACAACGCCGGTTATTCGCGTGTGACCAGACGTTTGCCTCACCCTGTATATTGGTCTAATAGTTTGTTTCTTAAGCGCATCAGGCCATATTTCACTTTTGATTAGACAATTTATCAAAATCACCATATATTCACATGTTTTCTATTTTGTAGCAATAAAATGTCACTATAATATTGTTTCCATTTCTTCGATGTATATTCTCCTATCAGATCATGATTTTCTATAGCAGACTCAATTGTTACATATTTTTACCTTCACAATCTATGGTTAAATCAACTGAGTCATTTTCTCCAATTTTACTTGCTTAACACTTAACATTTTTATAAGGCATTGTCTTTAAGAAAAACTAAAATCCCTTCACCTCTTTTCTTCTGTCTGCATACATGATATTTCGTGTATTTACAAAAATTATAATAATCAATTTCATTTGTGCCTATATTAATTTCTGTCAAGACGATCACATCCCAACAAGTTTCACTATTTTTTAGGTCAGTAACCAAATTTTCCCAGTTTTTCCTACAACTGCGTATATTTACGTGGCAACACAAAACCATTTTGGCAAACAGGTACTTGCCTTTAAATTCATCAAAGTTTTCAAACACAACATTTTTCTGCTCAAAGACTTGCTCCATATCCGGTTTCACTTTTTTCATTAACTTCCGTTGAAACATACAGGTTTTTAAATTGGTTTCGTTCTTTTTCACTTTGCTTTCGTTTTCTTTCATTTTGGTTTTGTTATGTTTCGAATTGCTTTAGTTTCTTTGCCTTTTGGTTTAGTTTCTTTTCGTTTTGCTTTCGTTTCTTTTCACTTTGCTTTAGTTGCGAGATAATTTTACCAATCTGATAGTTGAAGCAAATTAAACGGAGAATACTAAATGTAATTTACAGTAAATAAATTAAGATGTAGGTTTAAAAACGTATTAAATTATTGATTTACTGTATACAGTAATATCAGTAATATCCATAAATGGCTACTGCTAAAATTAAGTTGAACGACATATTTAAAAAGCAATGTGGTGAGAATCATCAGTGGATTTTCCGTCGGTAATGTGTTCCGAGCACTTAATTTATTTTTCTTTTATTTATTTGTAATAATTCAAGAATTTCTGTTACGACGCTCCAAAAAAACAACTGAAAACGAAACCAACGGCCCTGTACTGTCGTACAGGGAAGCTCCATTCCAGCCGCGATGTAGGGTAGGTAATGGGAAAATACGGGGCCGCACACAAATTACATCACTCAAATTTCGTCCTTTTTGAAATACCTCCCTTTCAGTCACACTATTCACAACCTTTGCAACCCCGACCCGTGGAAAATATCGTTGACCTCCCCCCCCCCCAACCTCTTCCAATTCCTTACCGCAAGAGGAAAGCAATGTAGGAAAATTATAAATCTAGTAGTGAAATTAGTCAGATTTTGCACTAAAATTTCTGAAGACCATTCCTGTAAAGTCAATACCCCAAAACAAACCTTGTTAAGGATTCCCGCCAAGCTTTTCGGCCGTGTGAAGTCGTGATATCAAACGCCAAGCTCTTTCACCAAGCTAATCCCACCGACTAATAAATACTTTAAACTTTAAATATACTTTAAATATACTTTAAATACGTCAAACTTTAAATGAAATAATTGAAAATTGCGCAGTAAGCAATTTTTATATATCTCATTTAACCTTTGATCTATTACTCGGTGGGATTAGCTTGGTGAAAGAGCTAGTAGTTCGAAGGTTAAATGAAATGTATGACATTTGCGAACTGCGCAATTTTCAATTATTTCATTTAACGTTTGAAGTATTTATTAGTCGGTGGGATTAGCTTGGTGAAAGAGCTTGGCGTTTGATATCACGACTTCACACGGCCGAAAAGCTTGGCGGGAATCCTTAACAAGTTTTGTTTTGGGGTATTGACTTTACAGGAACAGTCTTCAGAAATTTTAGTGCAAAATCTGACTAACTTCACTACTAGATTTATAATTTTCCCACATTGCTTTCCTCTTGCGGTAAGGAATTGCAGGAGGTTGGGGGGGGGGGAGGTCAACGATATTTTCCACGGGTCGGGGTTGCAAAGGTTGTGAATAGTGTGACTGAAAGGGAGGCATTTCAAAAAGGACGAAATTTGAGTGATGTAATTTGTGTGCGGCCCCGTATTTTCCCATTACCTACCCTACATCGCGGCTGGAATGGAGCTTCCCTGTACGACAGTACAGGGCCGTTGGTTTCGTTTTCAGTTGTTTTCTTGGAGCGTCGTAACAGAAATTCTTGAATTATTACAAATAAATAAAAGAAAAATAAATTAAGTGCTCGGAACACCGACGGAAAATCCACTGATGATTCTCACCACATTGCTTTTTAAATATGTCGTTCAACTTAATTTTAGCAGTAGGCATTTATGGATATTACCAAGAATTTATATTACTGATATTACTGTATACAGTAAATCGATAATTTAATACGTTTTTAAACTTACATCTTAATTATTTACTGTAAATTACATTTAGTATTCTCCGTTTAATTTGCTTCAACTATCAGATTGGTAAAATTATCTCGCAACTAAAGCAAAGTGAAAAGAAACGAAAGCAAAACGAAAAGAAACTAAACCAAAGGCAAAGAAACTAAAGCAATTCGAAACATAACGAAACCAAAATGAAAGAAAACGAAAGGAAAGTGAAAAAGAACGAAACCAATGAAAAAAAACCTGTAATAATAATAATAATAATAACAATAATAATAATAATAATAATAATAATAGTGAGACAGTGAAAATAGAATAAAACATAGGTGAAGAACTCAGTTTGTGTACATGGTTATAGTCGAATTAGCATCCATTTCACCTGCTGTGATCTCTAATGGACGGACAGGGACAATTTTATAGAAAATACCGACGACCTTTGATTCGCCACAATCGACAAACGCATGCACACTTTTCCGTGACCCTTCTATCTCCATCGCTATTATCTTTAGCGATTCCATGAGTGCCCTGGAGTCCTTGGCGAATTACAATCCTCGGAACCCCTTGACACAACGTGTCCAAGCTTTGCTTTCCCGCTTGCCTGGCCGGCGGAAAACCGTGCTTTTCTGTTGGATCCCGGGCCATGTTGGGATAGGTGGAAATGAGCAAGCGGATTCTGCAGCGAAAGGGGCCGTTTCTGGCCCGCTTTGGAGGGATCTCGGCCTTGTTCCCTCATACGCCTTTCCAACTCTGCGTCTGAGGTTACACGCTTTTTGGCAAGCCTTGTGGGACAGTCAAGTCGGTAATAAGTTGCGTGCTATTAAAGGCACTGTTGAGGAATGGCACTCGGCGTGTCGCCGCAGTCGCCGTGAGGAGGTGCTGTTGGCCCGTTTGCACGTTGGTCACACTCGACTTACTCACTGTTTCCTTTTGCGGGGGCTTGACCCTCCTGAATGTTCTTGGTGTCGACAGCCACTTACGGTCCGGCACTTCCTTGTTGATTGTCACCATCTTGATGGTGTTAATCGTCGTTTCCATCTTCCGCATGACATTGCGCGTCAATTGGGTGATAAGTCTGTCCTCCTGTCCGGTGTTTTTCAATTTTTGCAGGAGGTACAGATGTATGACAAGATTTAGATTAGGGGTTTGAATAACATCTCTGTAATGTGTGGTGTAGTGGCAACCCGGACCACTGCACTGTGACTGAGGTTGGCGCTAATGACCAAGTTGTCGACGCGCCATTAAGCCTCATTCCCCCCCCCCTTCTATCTCAATGCACTGGGATGGCCTGTGTATTCCTTTAGGCTTGTGAAGGCTTGCCATCGTCAACCGTTGCTTCTGCTCGGGATCTGTGCTCAAAAAGCTTTGGGCCTTCAAAGTTTACGTACGCTCAATGCTGGAGAGGCGAGTCAAGTTTGGTCCCCACACCTACTAAAGGACATTGAGAAAATAGAGTCATTTCAAAGGAGGTTTACCAGGTCACTTCCAAGTCTTAGAAACTTAAACTACCGTCGTCTGTGATCGAAGAGCGTTCATATATCACATATCATGGATCACGTTTCTTGAAATCTAAGGCTTAAGTAATTAAGTTACACTATTCGTTTCGTGACTGACTAGGAGGAAATACCCCAGACAAATCTTAATGAGTACAATGGATCCACACTGTAAACTACCATGGATAATAATTTATTGCTGTTTTTTTATGGATAAGTAAATTTTTAATTGTCATTAGCCAACAATATTTTTTTTTCTAATTTCTTAGGAAATCGTATTTAATAAAAAGTGCGCTCCAGAAGGCGTAGGTTGTGGCTACTGAACCAGGAATTGCTGCTCTGGCTACAAGTGCGTTGAATTTGAACCCTTGTTGTCAGATGGAGGGGGAATCTGTCGACCTAAGGATGAAAAGGTAAGTTGATCCGAAAGTATTACAACCCCCCCCCCCCCCCCCTAATAAAGGTAGGGAGGGGGATATAAAACGAATTTCTTTTGTTACGATTTGCAAAAAAAAAAAAGTCACTAAGCCACACACCACAAGACCCCACGTATGGCTTAGGGTCGCACAAAATTATGAAACAAACAAAAGCCACTCAGAAAAAATGTGTCCAATACAACAAAAAACCGGATTTTAAGTAGCGAAATCTCTTTTTATGTAGAATGTAAAAAAAAAACATTAAATTAAAATTGCAAAGATAAGAAAAGAAAACAATAACATTCAAAATAAAACAAAAATATCACAATCACACTATTGTACAAGAACTAGGAAACACAACTGTTTTTAGACACGATTAAAAATTCTATAGCTTGATAAAGTTATTTCATGACGTTGAACGTATTTGCTAAACGAGTAGGATTCTTAATAATGACATTTAATTTCAATACGCAAGGAATTACAAAATTTACGACCAAAATTATAAATGCGTTTATGATTTCTTTCCTAAGCAACTTTAGGTTGAGCAACGTAAGAAAAAAAAATACTGGATTCGTTTCTAGTATGGTAAGCGGTAACTTGTCGAGTTGAGTAGAGACTACCGTCGTTTACACGAAAAAATCATGTATACATTCAATGATTAGGTACAGGTGCAGCATAATGTAGGAGTCCCCAATATAATTCTATCCCATGTCGTATCATTTTGAGTCGCGATCTCATGTTTATAGTTTTACAGAAAACGTACGTTAAAGATAAAGCTCTGTTGCCTAATAAATATAGGTGAAAAATATCAGTTGTGGTACGATAGTCCAAGCACGTGCTAATTCGCAATTATTTAATCGGCCTAAAAGCGAGAAAGGAGTTTTGTTTGTCAGGCCAAGGCCGATTCCACTTGAAAATAAGAGTCTTGCCTCCCACCTCTACACATTGCTCTGATAAAATTAGATTTTGGCGATGTAAAATGAACTGACATGGTCCAAGAAGCGAAATCCGTAGCTTCACTCTCATACGACCTTGTCACAAACAGTGCAGTACAAAGAGTCTTAAGGATGCTTATGCATTTACAATCTCTGGATAGGTGTAATAGCAAGTTCGATTTCTCATTTATATTTGAATAACTTGTGGATACCTGCATTTGTTTCTGAACGTACCCAACGTGTGTCTATTGTGGGAAAACTCTCAACCCCTTTGCCGATATCAGCGGAGTGACCTAGGGCTCCGTCCTGGGGCCACTTCTCTTTGTCTTATATCTTAATGACTTAAACTGTACCTGCGACTTGGTTTCCCAAGAAAAATTCGTGGATGACCTGAAGCTTCACACACCAACCGTCTACTCGGTTGATTACTTTAATCTTCAGCACGAAATTGACTGTGTTTTTGATTGGTCCATCACTTGGAAGCTCCCGCTTTCCTCTGAGAAATGCTTCGGTTTTCGTCTGGGTAGACCATACGATTCTCCCACTCTGTATCGGGGTACCGAGGTCCTTGGCGGAAAACATGAAAATTTGTGAGATCTTGGCGTCTGCTTCCAGTCTAACCTCAAATTTTCTGCTCATTGTGACACAATTTCTGCAGCTGCTAGTCATCGCCAACCGTTGCTTCTGCTAGTCATTAGTGAAGGCTTGCCATCGTCAACCGTTGCTTCTGCTCGGGATCTGTGCTCAAAAAGCTTTGGGCCTTCAAAGTTTACGTACGCTCAATGCTGGAGAGGCGAGTCAAGTTTGGTCCCCACTCCTACTAAAATGACACTGAGAAAATAGAGTCCATTCAAAGAAGGTTTACCAGGTCACTTCCAAGTCTTAGAAACTTAAACTATCGTGTTCGCTTAACATCACTTAAACTTGACACCCTTTAGTGACGTTGTTTAAAAGCCGACCTTTTTTTGACCTTCCAAAATCTGCACAACTTGTTACCAAACTCAGCCCACTTTCTAAGACTCGTGGGAACCACCTCAAGTTATCATTCCCCCATTTCAAAACATATTTTAGGAAGTCCTTCTTTGCCATTCGAGCCATCCCAGTGTGGAACTCACTTAGTGATGAGTTTGTCTCGGCCCCATCACTTCCATCTTTTAAACATAAATTACCAAAACTTAACCTTAGTGGCTTCTTACTTCGCCCAGAACACGCACCTCTCTTTTCGTAAACCTTTTCCCAAATTTTATTTGCGGTACTTTTTAAATTTAGGATTGCTATAAGTGGCCTCTTTTCAGGCCTTGCATCTCCTTTTAAATTTTATTTGAGTGAATAGATTGCTCATATTATCATTATTAATATTCAACTTCAACTAATTTAATTGAGAGGAAAGAACCATTAATAAAGCAGTAAAAGTGCTTTTTGGCAAAAGAAATGGAAAAAATACAAAGGATATATAGTATTGAAAATCAATTATTGAACTTTCAGCAACTCTACAAGTATACAATTAAGAATAATTACTTTGACCCCACTTAAAAAACCTTTAACCTAAGACCCTCAAGAAACAACAATGCATGGTTGCAAACTCCACCTTGGAGATATTCATTTGGTAAAAGAGTCATGTCTTATATTATTTCGTCCTTATTCAACGAAATCCCATCCTGTTTAAGAAATATTACCAGTGCTCATAAGATGAGAAAATGTGTAAAAAACTGGATATTGGGAATTAACTAAATGTAATATCATTGTATTTTATTCGTATAACGATTTACCATTTGCATATATTTTTTATTGTAATTTTGATACTTTTAGTCTTTGCCAATTATACTAATTACACCAATGTCTCAGATGTATACCGTAGAGATCTCATATTTTCTATCACTAATAAGTTTTGTTTGTATTGTCCTTCAGTGCACATACAAGCTCAAGCAGCTTCTTGTTTGTTGAATAAAATTATTAATATTATTATTATTATTACTTACTGAAGTAGTAATAATGCAGTATATATCTCTGCAGAAAAAACAGTTTTCATGCATTTGAAGACACCACATATGGTGCTAAAACAAAGACAAATTATTTACTTAAGGAACCAAATAGAATTTTTCAGATTAAAGAAGTAAATGTAGCGAAATACTTAGGTATGCCCATTGATTCGAATTATAAATTTAATGAACATGTTGATTGTTGAATTACTAATTAAGAAATTTAGAAGCGTTCTACCAAAATTATACCTATTGAGACCAATCTTAAACCATAATAATAAGAAAATTATGCGTGGATTGAATCTCATATACGATATGGGATTGAAGTTTATGGTTTCACACCCGGTTATATTATAAAAAGAGTTCAAAGTATTCAAAATAAAATAGTCAAAATACTATTTAAAAACAATAAGGACTGCTCGGTAAGACAAACGCAAACTATATAATGAATGTAATTAACTTGAGGAATTACGTTATCATAATGAAAAACTATTTTCCAGTGTTTAACTCTTTAGATAGGGGAGATAATTTCCTCTCGCCGAAACAATCTTCTATCAAAATTACCTATTTTAATAGAAGATTATTCCGGCGAGAGGAAATTATCTCTCTAATTAGGAACAATTATGGGAAACGCAACAGTAATTTTCTTTTGCCATCTGTTTTTAAATTACTGCCAAAAAAGCTTTTTTTCAGAAAAATAATCAACCTTAAAAAGAGAATTGAAGAAATGGATTGTTCACTAATGATGTTGTAAATATTTATAATCATATTTTTTGTTTTTTTCTTTAAGTTCCACATTATTGTATACTATGTAATTAGAATACCGTATTGATATACATTGTTAGGTAGGCAGTTATTTATTAGAACTATAATTCTATAATTTTGTTTTTATACTGTCGAATTCACACCTTGTTTCAAATAACTTAATTGTACCTCATATACTAGCACTTTTATTGTGCTTCATGGGGTACTTTTGTAATACAATAAATAAAAATAAAAAAAATTAATTTAGTTGTATCTTAAAAGAGTTTACCGATATTCTTTAATAAATTTTCTTCAACCTTAAATCGTGCAGTGAACCAGCTCAGTTTTGATCGTATGGATGATATATAAACAACAAAAAAGTGAAGAAAGACGACGTGCAAACCCAGGGATTCGAACCGGGAAACGAACGATCTGGATATTTAAATTAGACCTGACCACAGTTGGACGTTTTGGACCATTAACCATCCGATAGATGACCAGCGCTGTATCGGTTGGTCGCATTATTACAAGATTGGCTTGCTGTTGGCAGGTCATAGAATCGACAGTTAAATTGAAAAGGTTAAAGGTTAAATTGAAAGGTTTCCGCTTTTCTCTTCTAGGTCTGCTATAAAGAGGGTGTAATGTGTTACAATGGAAGACCAAAATGCTGTAGCGGTTTCGAGTGCATAATACCAAAGGACGACAGCATGGGCAAATGCACTCGTTCGATTACAAAATGAAAACATAGCCAACGAATATTATTCTAGTTGCATTGCTCGCAAATTGAAAAAAAAATATGTGTTCCTGCCTCTCCACTTGTGTGTAATTTACGTACACTTGTCGGTATTGCAATAAAACATTGTTAGCAACTATAACGATTGAAATATTGACTCGATCCTGACTTTCATGAGTGCAGATGGTAATCACGATAAGTAACTAAAGCCAAAACAGATGACTTTGGCTGTATGTTGTGGAATGTACACACGTTGATAGAGTACTCAACCAAATATCATGTTTCTCATCCACGTGAAGAGCAGCCTCTCATAGTTGACATTGTGCGTCAATTGGGCGATAAGTCTGTCCTCCTGTCCGGTGTTTTTCAATTTTTGCAGGAGGTACAGATGTATGACAAGATTTAGGTTAGGGGTTTGAATAATTATATCTCTGTAATGTGTGGTGCAGTGGCAACCCGGACCACTGCACTGTGACTGAGGTTGGCGCTAATGACCAAGCTGTCGACGCGCCATTAAGCTTCATTCCCCCCCCCCTCTCATAGTTCTGAAGGTGCACAGTTCGAGGTACTATGTCGAGAAATGAAACACCTGAATATACTTTTGTGGATGTAAAGACGGTTCATTTGTGCTCTGTTTACGGTTTCTTTTACCTAGCGTTTTTAGTCGTGCTCCTAGTGTGTAATCTTTGGCTTGACCACAATTTTTTTTTTTACCACTCTGCTTATAAAAACCTGAATGAAACAAAAAATGTAACACACAAAATCGTAAATATGTGTGTTTTTTTTTTTTCGTATAAACTGAGGTCTTTAAAAAATTATTGTGGCCAAGCCAAGAGTCAGCTGATTTTAGACCCAGAATTGGGACTTCCTTACCCCTATTCCTCTTTTAAAATGCCCCTAGCATCTCTTTTTTTTCTAACAGATTTACACCACTAACAGCAAAAATTGGCTAGAATACGGTTTTATTAAGCCGACTGTGCTTCGTTCAGAGTTGGAAGTGGGTCACATTTTTTATCCCAGTAACACAATTAACCAGTGTCCTAACCAGACCCAGTGGCACAACGTGACCCGGTAATCCAACATGACTCGGTGACCCACCCAAATGATCCAAGTGACCCACTTTCCAGAAAGGACATTATCGGTCAATAACTTACAAAATCGTCATAATTAAAAGAGGTTATATGTAGCTTCGTTTGGTCAGTCCAATGGAATTAGCATCAGATCTCTTCAAATTGGACAGCAAAAATATTAAAATCCACTGTAAAACTCTCACTTACTTAGCAGAGGCAGCTGGCTGTTCATAAATTGCGTCATATTAAAGGAAACAAACCGTTGTGCTTTGAATAAAAAGAAAAAAAAGTCTTACAGTTTTATAACTTGGTTGCCAACAACAACTTAATTACGGGTTACTTGTCTTAGTTACCCCCGTCCGTGGATCAGTTTGGGTCACTCAATCAATGCCGGACTTAGATATGTAGCTTGAGACTTTGTGATCCACCCGCCTGGTGTGTTACCTGCTCCAACTCTACAACTACGCCAATTATTTTTTTTTTAGTTTCGGCCAGTAATTACTTTCATCCATATAAAGACGGCAATAATAAAAAAAAAAAAAACAGGCTTGATGTCTCAACGTTGGCGTATTATCAAAAATGTTAGATCCTTTTGCAAGCTTTTAAGATGAATGCTAGTGTTAAAGCATGAAGTTCAAGTATTTGTATTTGTGGAAAAAACTAAAACCAACTAAAATGTTTTAAACCGGTCTGGCATTTTGCGGATTTCCCTAAGAAAAAACTTCTTCCACTCATTTCTAAATAATAAAAAAAAAACAACTATGCGGCCGATAACTTACAAAACCAACTCTATTCGATAGGATGTAATAAGTAGTAACGGCCCTAGAACGTTTGTCGGTGATAGGGCTACAGTTTTCACACACAGCTTGTAACCTGACATTAAAACTAACGAATTTTGATTACTTTGCAATTATATCCCAAGCACGTAGCATGATTGGTATAATTTAAAATTAATTAGCATGAGTTAGTTTCAATATGGTTATGGTGCAAAAACTTTCCTAGCCGTATTATCCACAAAAGCTAGAGGGCTGTTTTATTTGAGTATATCCCAATATGCAAAATAAATATAACAAACGGACTAAACATTCTTTATTTTTATTACGTTAAAGCGTGTTGGCATTCCGTTACATCTTATTAGTTTACCGCTTACATCTTATTACACCGCTACTTATCAGTTCATACAATTATTTCTCCACAGAGAGAAATCATCTTCAGTGCGGCTGAGTTGGTCTAGAAATATCCCCCCGCTTCAACCACTCATTACTAAAATCGGCCGAAGGAGACTGCGTGTGTCTACAAGAACTATATTTGAATAGTTTACTAATAACTACCATGAGATAGTAATTCTAAAAGATTAATGCGCTACAAATTAAAGTGATTTATGCAAATAGGTTCCCAAAGAAAATTATCGGGTTTTTCTCCAAACATTCGAAAAACCAGGGTGAATCGAGTCCTCCTGCTGGTATGTATAAACTAGTCAAAAGCCGTGGTCACTGACTAGTATGTCGACACCTGGTTTAAGTTTATTTTGGCTGGTTGCGCATGCCTAGAATGAAAAGATCCTGGTTGTAACTGAAGAGGTGGAATGTCGAGTACACGGTCGAACTGCATGGGTTATTTTTTTTTTTGTATCTGCCTCACAGTCAAGAAAGGACACCGGCTGATTGGGGGGGGGGGGAAGGGGTGAACCTTTTAAAAGTGTGACAATTACATAAAGTAAAGGTTTTTTTGAAGGGGGAAGAATTGAGGCTTTAAAGTGTTTGTCTCTCGACGCTGATATGGTGACCTCTTGCAAGATAAATACACTTTATTGGCTGAATTTATTACAAATTCCATTCAAAATGGGCAACCCTAATAGATGGAATTTTATGGACGAGAAGAAGAGAAAGGTGCCCGACACTTTGTTCACTATAAAGTGTGTATCTTGCAAAGTAAGGCTGCCGTATCAGTTTGAAACGTCTAACATTTAGCACTCTGCCTTATTACTTGAAGTTGTGATACACAGCACATTAACTTGAAAACAACCAAAGCAAAATGATTTAGGTAATAGGTTTTTTAGTAAGTTCATTATGCTAAAAAAAAATGTACTAATAAGTTAAAAAGGCAAAGTTAACCAAAGAAGCAATAGATTCGGCTTGGACGAATATTTCGTTATTATATGTTGTGAATGTATCTATTCCAGTCAAAGAAAGTGATGTGTGCTACAGTATTAATATTTTAGTTACTTCCTTTCCGTTGTATTTTTCTCCTTTTTTCAACTAATAACGAAAGAAAATAAAGAACAGCTAATATTAAAAATAAGAAATAATAAAAAAAAATCGTACGAGTGCTAGGGCGCCTATTCTCGAGGGTGCATCAGCCATTGGTAGACGGGCATATGGTCCAGTCCGACTCTGACTACATCCCAGCTCGTCTACCTTCCACCTTGGTATCACAGGGGTATATCTGGTCCCGACGCCGGATGGATAAGGTACTGACCATTAAACCCGAAAATTCCTGTGTTAGGCATTGTCGAAAGCAATGTTCTAACGTAACAATGTTCGTAATTAGGCAAGAATTCACTGGCACGCGCAGCTTTCCGTCGTTAATTGTTTGCCTTGGAAAATTGTTCACTGAATGATGGCAGAATGTGAGTTAACAGTTGTCAACAGGGAGGTAAAACGTAGGCTGAGTGCGAAGCACTTACAAAATGTTTGAGTACTAGAGACAAACAGTTCACAAATCAGGTGACCAGCTGACAAATTAGAGACCCTTCGGGAAAAGTAAAAATTGTTTTAATATTAATATTTAGCTCCATATTAGCTCCATAATAAGTCTTAATCACTACTAGAAGTTTAAAAGCAAAAGCTGATATTCGCCTAATGATATAACACATCAGTTTTAGAGCATTATTTTTTTTATTGTAAAAAAAAATTTATGCCAAGTTTTTTCAGTTCTATTTTTTTAACAGTAAGTCAATTTTTTTCCGGAGTGGGACCAATGACTCCCCCCCCCCCCCCCGGTAACAGTATTATGATCTGCATAAAAAATTTCGTAAATGATTCTTATTAGCCTAAACGATGCAGTATGCTGATTGGTTGGAACATAAAATACTAAAACAAAAGTAAATAGATAACTCAGTGAAGGCTTACTGAATAGTTCAAGAAACAGCAAGACATTTATGAAGTTACGAACATTTTAACTTTTGGAAATTCATTCTACTGGTGGTTAAAGACTTCTTCCCAACTGCTGACAGGTCATATTTACGCTGTCTCCAGAATTCTTCGGAAGGGTTCGAGGGTTTCACGATTAATAATTCTGGCTACATTTTTATGGCCCTACGTATATAAGGTATACTTTGGAGACCCATATTGTCAACTGGATACTCAAAAGAAATTTATATAACTAAGATCGTAAGATTTGTTTGTTTGTGTGTCGCCAGCTCACCGAGATTCCCACTTCTAATTCTATTCTATTGATATCTGCAGTGGGAAGTCTGCAGTGGGATACACAACTGATTTGTCTGTATAAGTAATAATTTTAACTGTCTTTTCAAAACAGATGCACGGTACTGATGACGTCATATGTTTTTCCAGTCACAATATTTTCATGCTATCGGAATCTAGGCCTCTGCATCTCTTACCCATGGCTCTCACTAAATCTAATGAAAGCTTAGGCTACTGCTAACTGGAAATTACATGTATGTGTGTGTGTGTGAATGTCAGCAGTGGGAATCTCGAATATCCGTATTCTATTGGGGGGGGGGGCTGTCCTCGTAAATTATTAAAATAAAAGCAAAATAGAATCAAGACTGAAATACCTCGAATGAAAAGCTAGCATCGATAAACGGGAAGAAACTCACCTGTCATTCCTAGTTTCAATCTCGAATTTTTTTTTAAATAATGTTACCTAATTTTAAATCTTGACAATTTACAGTGTCAGCTTCTCTGCCTTCTATTATATTAAAATAGAATTAGGTTTATATTAAAATAATTGCAAAAAAATTTACGTTTGAGAGATATTTGTTTTAATTCATAACAACTTCGCATGCGTCTCCCATGTATTTGTACATTCACTGCATCAATCGTTCTTCCATATTACCTTCAAATTTGGTAAAAATCCAACGATGTGTAGACAGTCTTAGCATGCAACTGTGCCAGTGGTTTGGGTTTATATATAAAACTGAACCAAGCTTGTGCAATGAAAAGAATAGTAGGCCGTTTGTCTGTACGGTAGTGAACGTATTAGGAAACATAATGAACTTTGTTGTTAGACAAAGACGCAAGTGTTTATTTTGTATCTGATAAAGAAAACTTATTACACAATAATTGTCATAGGAAGTTCCTTATTTTTCCATACTTATAAACAATAAAGATAAGACAATATGGCAAAGGAAAGAACATCAGATGATGCAATTGTAAATAGAATGTACGGCCCGTGTTTTATTGAATTTTTCACAAAAAAAGAGAGTAGTCTATTTTGCAATAATAATGGAAGCTACTGAAAAACAAAACCATAATGCCTATATTCTAAACTAATAGTCCTTTGAACAATCGACATTTCTCTCCTCCCTCCCCCCCCCCCAACTCTGGAAATTTTATCAGCCTTAATCCACTCATTGACTAATTTGGTCAGTAGAGTTGAACACTAAATTTGGATTGAATCATGCTTCATGAAAATAATTACAATTCTGAATATCATATCATGTACGTAGGTGATTTCAATTGTTTCTTACCTAGACTTGTAATAAGTAGGATACAAATACTAATACTATACTAAGTTACCAACATTCAAGTTTTGTTTCTTCTTACAAAATAATCCATGCATGGGTTTTCAGTTTTTATGTTGTCGTTAGGAATGTTAAAAAAAAAGGATTTTCCTGTTAATACAAAATATAAAATATCTGAAATGTCCTTAAATAACATTACGAGTCAGAACTGGTGAAAATATTTTCAAAAACTCTTTTCCTGGTAGCCCAACAGACCATAGTAAATGTAATATGCTGTTGGGTTTTAGTTTGCCCATTCTGGAATGCTCAACGTAGTGAACTGTTTGGTGATAGCCAGTTCGATCCTTCCATTACGTACTGATAGTCACATAGTTTGATATCTTCTTTTGTGTGAATATTTAGGAGTGGTAGTCAGTCTATACGTAAAATATAAAAGGAAGATTTTACCCTAATACATAAATTCAGAATAAAAACTTTAATCTTTAATGTAAAAAGACCACATCACACATAATGAAAAAAAATAGTACGAGAAAATTCGTTTTCTCATATGGCGGACGTCATCAGAAACAAAATAAAAACTATCTTGGCTTAAAAACTTAGAACTAATCTCATGACTTTTCACAACACCACTCAACATAGTAATTGTGAAACATTTGCATACTCGAAACAGTAACACAATTTAAAAATTCGCACATTTTCTATGGTTCCTGCAGTTTGTGTAGTAAAAATTGTTATGGTTAATGTTTTGAGTACGCAAATGATGTGCCATTACTATGTTGGTTGATGTTGGCGATCGGGATGATGATGTTGGGATGAAATACTAAAGCCATGTCTGGTTCTTTAATTCGATGTCTAATACCATCCGCTATTTGTCAGATAAGGTCTCTTTATATTAAAGACTAATTTTTTTTTGAATATGTGTATCAAGCCGAACTCTTAGTCGAATTTGTGGCAACTTCTTATGACCACAATGGGAAACTTTGAATGGTAGCCTTTTCAAACTGCAAAGTACTCATCTGGTGTGTGGCAGAAGGTATAAACTATCAGAGTCCACAGAATCCTGTACACTGCTTTGACTTGCACCTGGAGCAGTTCAAGTCATCACAGCATTGTCGTTTGGAACGTCCACCACATAATTTTCCCTTCTTCGTACAATCCTAAAACAGAAATACAAGGACGAAATTGTTAAACAAGACATGTATGGACATGTATGGACATGTATGGCCATAGTAAGTTTAACAATCAACAATTCAACACAAATCTACAGCCAGCAGGGCTACACCGCAATAAATTAATGTGAAGGCTTTCTTTGGTGTTGAAGAAGTGAGAGAGGTCCACTTCGAATTCGGTGGATCATTACTTTTCTTATCTTAAAAAAAACAATATCGATCATAAATCTACTGTCATCTTTTTTTCCTGATGGCAATTGTTTATTCCCTTTTATTTATAATTGTAGTGAAATACTAACCAGTGACGCAGCTATCGAGGGTGCATTATCCCACGGTCCATGAGGAAGAGGTCGTTTGCCTGTCTAAACATTAACAAAAGGCGAATTGCTTAGAGTTTTATTTCTTAAATAAGAAGTCGGATCAGTAAAGCCGTTAAATTAATAGCAGTGCTCATATATTTCATTCTTTGCTGTCTAACTATCTGTTAGTAATCCGAGGTTTTCATTTTGAACCCAATTAGTTTTTTTTTTAATGTAAGTTCCTCGTTTTTCATCGTACACCGGATTTAATTTTGCAAATGTTTGAGAATTCGTTGTTGAATATTTCTCAATTCTCAAACATTTGGAAAAAAAGTCCTAAATTTAAAAAAACATCAGCTAATTGGGTTCAAAGTAAAACCTCCGATAACTAACTGATGTTTCTAGTAGCCAGTAAGTAATTAGGCAAATATCAACGTTATGCACGTAGTTTTACAACAAGAAAACAGTAAGCTGTGCCACTAACACTGACTTTTATTTTGTCAGGCGACCAAACTCTCCTGATCACACAAATTGCAGCCTTTTCTGTTACATTGATTTGTCCTCAGATGGCTGAAAACAGCCAAACTACGTTAGCTATAAAGACACAAAGTTTAGATTAGGGGTTTGAATAACATTTCTGTAATGTGTGGTGCAGTGGCAACCCGGACCACTGCACTGTGACTGAGGTTGGCGCTAATGACCAAGTTGTCGACGCGCCAATAAGCCTCAATCCCCCCCCCCCCCACAAAGTTTTAAGTGGTTGCCATGCGCATCTGGATGTTTCCGTTAAACTTGGCGGGCGTCATACTAGCGTGTATCTTGATTATTAATATTTTAAATCTAGGGAAGTCACTTTGCGAAGCAGTTGCATTAAACAATAAATAATTATTGGCCACGGCAACTCAAACAACGGTTGGCCGTTTTATTTTTTAGTCACGCGACGATGGTCTACATTTTTAGTGTAGTCTATACAAAGGGGCTGCAAATAACTAAACAGAAACTAAATGCTGGAGTAAGCGAATGCCTATTAAAATAAATATGATAGAAGGTTAGGTCTACTTGAAAAAAAACCTGATAAAATAAGAAAGAGGCCAGCAAAGAGCATCACATAGTCACACCGAAAGGCAAACAGCCGAAACTTAGCCGAGTGAGTATTACATCCAGATTTGTAGGGGCATTACCATGTTAAAATTAATACTAAATATAAATTAAAGTTGTGTTCACTACACCTATAAGAGGCCCAAAGCATGTTTCCTAGTAAAAAAAATTACTTCATTGAATTAATGTTTTTTTGGGGGACAATACATCATTTTTTAATGCAACAAGTTAATAATCTGCACATTACGCTATGTTGCAAAAGTTGCGCCGATTTAATGACCGAAAAAAGTGGTCTGGTTTTTTCGGAGGGGGGAGGGAGGGGACTGTTCTTGCGAAATGTTCGTGCTACACGTCTTTTGATGGACGCAAGGGCAGCCATTGGATGGATTTACATCATCTATGCTGCATCTACCTATACAGCCATAAAGACTCGAGACGCAGCAGCGCTTCTCATATAGTGAAGATGTAATTATTTGGTATAACTGCTTTTCATGATAGCACTTAATTCACCTAGCTATCGATTCCTTTTGTCTGTGCGGCTCAAAATATCATAACGAAAACCGTGCTCAAACGCTTATTTATTTTTTTAAATAATTATTAAAACACGTCATAATGCTACTCGCATTCATAGTGACGCCGCCATACTGCGAGATGAAAGCGGAAGCAACAAGCGGGCTCAATGGCATAGACGATCCCACTGCGGACACCCATATATATTGCGGACACACACAAGCAAACAAACAAATCTTACGATCTTAGTTATATAGATTCGGAGGTAAAACAAAATTGGTAAAGAATCAGTCAGTAATTCATTGGGGAAGGGAGGATTGAGGCTTAATGGTGCGTCTACAGCTAGGTTATCAACACCGACCTCGGGCACAGTGCAGTGGACCAGGTTGTTGTTGTGCCACACATTACAGCGATGTTAAACAAACCCCATAGAGCTTAATACATTACTGTGGTTACATTACTTAGCGTACTGGGCGTTTAAATAAGCTCTGGAGACCACAGTTACTGGGCCAAGTGAGAATGCTATTTTCTGTATTCTGGAGAAGAAACCTATATTATTTCTAGCCAGTGCTACATTGTGTTTGTAGACGCTGTGCTTTACAACGCATAAAACCTCATTGTAAGACCCAGAGCATCCTTACAACAGGTTTTAACATTATGTAGCTATTGTAACTTACATCGCCGCTTTTGCAGTGTAGAGTACCAACCTTCTGCTGTCATCCATAGCATGTGGGAAAATATGGTCTAGATATTAACTCTGTTCCTTGTTGCTGATGCTGCACGTCTCACCTGTCTCTTGGATACAGATGGGTCATCAGTCACGTCTTCAGGTTGAGATGAGTCTTTGTCTTGTGGCCGAAACAAATCCTCGACTAATTCCTGGGACAAAGTAGAGTCGTCATTTATCTCTTGAGACAAAAGCGGATCTTCGTTTTTCTTTTCGGATGGGGAAGAGCCGTCAGCTTCATCCTGAAACAGAAACGAGTAGTTTAACTGCCTCTCGAATGGGTGTTTTGTAGCATCGTAAAACAAGGACTAGCGTGTGATTAAGAAAGGAGCCGACTGCTGTTCTCTTACTAATTCCCATTTATGACTGGCTAATGTTTTCCTTTTACACGTTGGAAGACATTTTCAAAGCTAAGGTCGACTTAGAAAAAAAAAGAACACGAATAATTGCAGAACTACATCTAAATTTACAGCTTTCATAATTGCCACACCATTCATTTTGCCGTTATTATGGTTGCCAACCATAGTAAACTTAGTGCTTGTTATAAGTTTATGTTCTGTTTCGTTGTGAAGCATGCAAATTTATCTTTTTGTAGAAAGTATTTCAAGCGTTCTTTTTTTTTTACTAGTCCTTAGCCGTGAAGAATGTGTCCAAAGTATTTGGAGATCAAAAGTTAGTCCGTGAACTGGTACAGGTATAGGAAAAATCCCAGCGGAGAAATTTGTTCTTGACAGTACTTAACCATCCACGCTTTTCAAGTTATTCTATTGTTTCAGAGTGATTAGGTCTACAAAATAGTTCGATTCTTTCGTGAGATAACAATGAAGGAAGTAGTGCAGAAACTGTATCGCCTTTAAAGAGTCCGATGCACTGAAACATACATTTGGTGCTGAAGTATTAGTAAACTCTAGGTTTTACGCAAGCATGTCGGGTTGGTTTTAAATGGGGGAAATTATTCTTTATTTACCTTCTTGGACTTACCTGTTCTGGTGGAGGTAAGTCTTCATTTCCCTTATCGGATGAATGTAAGTATGTATTTACAATTTCTGCTGGAAGCAAGTCTTCATTTGATTCCTGCGGAAGAGATGTTGCTTCATTTCCCTCTTGACTTTGAGTCTGACTGTGATTTGCAGTTGTTAACAAGCCAAGGATGAATAAAAGTAACAAATTAACTTTACGCATTTTCTCATTTGCACTGATGAAAAAACATCATATCTGGATGAACTTTGTTAGGCACTACTTTGCTTTAAGATACTAACTTAAACAGCAAATCAAGTAGAACTGATGAAAATCTGTTGTGTAACTCTCACTCTGATGTTTCAAATAAACTAAATTCAACGAAGACAAAAAACTGAGCTCATGAATTAGAGTGTAGGATTTATCACAGCATTGCTTTAAGGTCAGTTCTTGGCGTGTAATGGAGTTCTTGTACAGTTTTAAACATAACCTGCCATAATATCTCGTTACCAACTATCATGTTTATAAAACTGCCATAAAACCTTGTCGACTCATCATCGACGATGAAAGAGAACTACTCACCATTAATATTACAACTTCGCTTTGTTAAAATTTCCTTATATATTCTGTTGTTATTTGAAGCTGACACATTTTTTTTCAGTCTGAATGTTTATTGTGAAGGTTTAGTATCGACTTTGAAAAGTTTGCCTATCAGTCAGTCTAGTGATATAAACTTGGGCGCTAATGTTGCAGAAGTTTGCAGCCTTATTCGATAGTGGAAGGACATTCGAAGGTTATTTAAATATAGAATTTGTAACACATGGTCCTGCTAATTCGTAAATATTGAATGGCACCGTTCATTACTCCAGCTTTCACGTAAAACGTAGCATTTATTGTAAAGCAACAAATTCACATTGATGAATTTTGATGCTAACCATTACGAAAGTTTGTGGTTTTTCTCATATTTCACATTTTATACAACTGTCAGCCATGCTTTGGTTTTGTATTTTATTTTTAGTGTGATAATTTCTAATCTTAAGCATTCTGAAACGGAATTTATCGTTTTAAATTAAAGAAAAAATCACAAAGTTAAGAGTTAAATAAGCAAACAATCTGAATATAGGATCTGCCCCAGTTGCTCAATGGTTAGAGCAGCCGGCTAATAAGCGGGATTTCCTGGGTTTGAGTTCCAGTCGGGGTAATTATCTTTTCTTTCTTTCTCAGATTAATGTTTCTTGTATTCTCACAAGACCAGTCTTTAATGCAGACTGTTTGCTTTGTTTAAAATATATTCTGCCTGTAAACTAACACACTAATTTATAATAAATGTAAAAATAAAGTAAAAACCAGGTCTTTAATTAAGTTCTGGAGATCACAATACTCGGCCGAGAAAGAGATGATAGAATAGATTATTTCATTTTCTTTATCGTAAATTCGTACCTAAATGATTTCTTCACACTGTTCAACAGGGCTGTGCTTTGCTGCTCCACTTTTATGATTTCTCCCCAGTGCTCTGCGATTAATTTCGCACTACTACCCCGCCCCACGAAGATTTAAGGTCGGAATTGCACATTCGAACTGGTTGTCACAGAACTCCATTGTCAGTAAATTCGAACCAAATTAGAACCAAATTGGGAACATTATAGTGTCCCAAAAATAAAACACGCACAAAGACAGACAAACAAGCGAACAGACAAACAAACACAAAATCCAAATTCAGTCCAATATTAAGGTCCGCTTCCTCGGCCATTAAGTTTAATCAGCAACCATACAAATTTTAATCATGTTAATTCATGTTTATAGTTTTTATTACTTACATAGTGAAAAAAAACATAAACGCGTTTTTGTGCTATTGCTAAGAAATAAAAATTTTGCCGCATTAACAGCAGAGTTACCAGAAGAGCAAGCTACTTAAGACTGGACCCGTAGAGTTTTTTCCTAATTCATTCTTTAGGCTATTTTTAAAAATTCTGGTCGTTTCCAAAAAGCCCGTAGACTTAACTTACCAAGGATGGACCTGAAGTGTGCCGGGGAACGAGCCCTGACCGTTTCGTCAGGAAGAGAGTTCCACACAGATATAACTCGAAGTGAAAAGAAGTGTTTTCTGCAGTTGCAATTAGCCGACTGTACTGCCAGTTTAAATGAATGCCCGCATGTAGTCCGGCACAGAGCAGGGTCGAAAAAGGGAAGATCAACATTAAAAAAACCCCGAACGATTTTAAACGTCAAATATAGGTCTGCTTTAAGCCTGCGCCGTTCAAGGGACTCGAGTTTGGTTTTTTCCAACCTTTCTGCATAGGATAGGTTTTTTAAGTTAAGTAAGCTTTTCGTAAATTTGCGTTGAACGCGTTCTACCTTGTCAATATCTCCCAGAAGAGACGGGGACCACACCTGGCTGGCAAACTCCAGCAATGGTCGAACAAACACCTTGTATGCCCAAATTTTAATAGTTTTATTGCCAGATGTAAAACACCTGTTCACCACTGCTAGACGGCTGAAGGCTCTCGCTACAATAGGGTCGCAGTGTTTGGTTGACTTAACGTCTGACGTTAAGCAGACACCAAGGTCTTAGCCGAACGCACGTCTGGTGTATGTAGATTACCAAGGTAATACTTATGGAATGGATTTTTTTCCCAACATGAAAAGCTAGACACTTAGGAATAGCCAGTTGGAGATGCCACTCTTCACTCCAATCGTGGATATAATTTAAATCATATGAGATGGCTGGTGATGCGGAGGAAAAGTCAATGATAGGTGCCCCCATCTTCAGGTCATCAGCGAATTTAAATTGGTAGGTAGACTGATCACTGCATTGCAGGTCATTTACAAAAATTACAAAAAGAAGTGGTCCAAGCACAGTACCCTGCGGAACACCACTCTGGATGCTTAAAGATGTAGAGATGGTTTCTTTTATCACAACTCTTTGTGTCCTATCCTGAAGAAATGACTTAAGCCAATTGAAAAGTTTTCCACCAAAACCCAGGCACTCTAATTTATAAAGTAATTTCGAGTGTACTACCGTCTTGAAAGCTTTTTTAAAATCCAAATAAATTACATCGTTAGGTACACCGACGTTAAGACCTAATGTCAAGATGTCTAAGAACGATAAAAGTTGGTATATAGTGGATCATCTTGGTAAAAATCCAAACTGATCATCCAGTATATTATTTTCTTGAAGATAGGCCAGCACGACAACTTTTGTAGAAGTTTCCATTAATTTACACGCAACCACAGTCAAAGCGATCGGCCTGTAATTTGTCGGATCTGCAGGGTCACCTTTTTTAAATACAGGAGTTACATTTGCTGACTGCCACATTGAAGGAAATTTGCCAGAGTTAAAAGAGAGGTTAAAAATAAGTGTTAATGGTATTGCTATTTGTTTGCTAATTTGTTTGTAAAAAAAAAAGGCTGAGAAGCCATCCGACTCAACAGCATGGCTTGGTTTTAAGAGACCAAGAGATGTCAATGTGTTTTCGACACAGAATACAAGAAGGTTACAGGAGTTTCCGGTGTGTTCAAATTACCTTGAACAAATTTATCGTTATTAAGGACCGTATTTGAAACAAAAACATTGTTAAGAATTTCGGCTTTTTGTATATCGTCAGTGACGAAGTTATTTCCCACTTTAAACGGGGAAATCGATCGTTTCGAACCCGTCGTTTGACCGTAAAGTCTAAAAAGGGCATATAAATTTCCCTCCTTGATAGTTTCACCCTCTTTACTGTACCTCCATTTATTTGCTGCCTCAGCATAAGTTTTCCGGCAAGCATTGTATCGGTCCAAAGCTTCCTTTGTCGAGTTTGACTTGTAGCTTCGCCATAGGTTTAGTTTCTTTAAACACAGCTTGGTGACAGATCTTGGCACAATGTTTTTAGAACTATTTGAACAGGTTGGTGTGGAACGTGACATTTTGGTATTTGAGTGAAGTATAGCTAATAGTTTTAACCAGGCTATATTATCATTTTCCTTGTTCGTGGATAGTTCATGTGCCCATTCAATATTATTTAAACTGTCACACAAAAGTGCGAAATCGATCTTTCCAAAAGCTTTTCGATTTATCTTTGCTGCTGGATTACAGCACTGAACCCTGAATGCCACCATGCAGTAGTCGCTAGTACCTAAGTGATATAGAACTCGGACATAAAAAATAAGACAATTTGATGGAGAAAGGACACAGTCTAGTTTATTTTCTCCTCGAGGCTAATGGTCTTTTCTTCTTTACTTCAAACACTATATCTGAAAGCTTCTTTACAATGTCGTTTGGTGTGTCGACCCCAACATTGTTAGACCCGGTACTGATTACAACTGTACAATCTGTTTCTGACTGATCGATCAGCTTTGGAACAAACGATTTCAACTTTTCCGCCGTGATTCCCGGTATGCACCAAGTTAATGACTTTTTGTGACTACTGCCTCGCACGGCACGTGTGTGAGAATCTCCCATGATTATACTGTGGTTTTTCCAGTTAATAGGTCATGAGGTTTTCTTCATGAGGTTTTCTGCCTGTCATGATTTCTGCCTCTACATAGTTGTTTATCATTATGTACCTGATTCCTAACTTTACAAAGTAAAGACACATGTGGATGAGAGTCTTGTGTTCCATTTGGTGTCATTTTCATCTAATGTCACAGGCTGGGTTACCCGAGATTGCACTTCACCGGTTTTACGTATATAGTGCTATGCATTTGGTGGTTGCTTTCCAGTAGGTTTATATTGTTGTGTATAACTGTAATGCGGGGAGAGGGGTTTGTGTCTGCGTCGTCGATCTCCTCGACCGAAGGTGATATTTTTTTCCATAATTGGGTTTAATTGGTGTTCAGTTACATGGTTTATATTCTCCGAAGCATTGTCCCTGTCCAAGTGTGCAGTCAAAATCGATAGCCTACGATCGCTGATAAGGTTTAATTTTACTGCTCAGGCTTCTCATTGTTTACAGGATTTGATGTTGTATCAAAGCCTCCCTCCTGCTCATTCTCGCCCAAAATTCTCTCCACTCTATCATCAAACTTTCCAGCCAAGTTTTCGATGTAGTCACCCAAGATTTTTTTTTTGTTGTTTTTCAAACAATCTTTCGTCCAGTTTTCAAAGCCTCACTTAAACGCAGAAAACCTCGATTCGAGGGAGGCCATGATATCCGATGCAACCGTATCAACTTTTACATTTAATTCAGCTAAATCTAGGTCTTTCTCCAACCCATAGTTTTCTAGTTTGTATAAAACCCGTGTTGAAAGATCGTGAAACGATGCGTTCGGTGTTTGGTCTTAGGAAAAACATGGCGAGGGTTTCGTGGACGACGACGAACTCGTTACTCTCACAACTGAATGAGTATGGGTTTGGAAGAAGTCAAAATATTGTGTATCTCGGCGGTTATTACCCTTTGGATTTGTGATTTTTCCAGCGTGTTGTTCCTTTAATACATCCTCCGTAGGATCGGGAATTCCGTTTATGGTTAAATTAAGAGCAATTCAGTGACAAAAGTTCAACATTTCTTCTACTCCGCCCATCAACCCACTTCTACGACTGATGAAAATACTTTTAAAAAGTCAATAGAAAATTGGGGAAAAAAAGGGGGGGGGGAAGGATCCATTACGCCAGTCAATGATTTCACGCATCCCCTTGAACCTCACGGAAAAACTGGAGGGAAAAACCCGACGAAACAGTTATATCTCCGCCCACGTTCGATCCAGCACCACAGGTGAGTCAAGATGGCGGCGCCCAGTCAGAAGCAAAACACGCACAGTTCACGAGCTCAAAACCACGGCACACACCGAATACTCACGCCCGGAAGACGAACTTGGTCTTGAAAGGGCCACTGAACCTTCATGCAGGGCTGGATTTAAGAGCTTGCCGCCTGTAGGCCCAACCATTATGCCGCTCTTCAGTATCCTTGAAACTTCCTCTCCTCAAAGTTTTACGGAATGTTCAATTTATTTCCACCCCCAGTCCCCAATCAAGCACCTTTCTTAATTTGTATGTTTGTGATCTTGTAGGGCAAAAATAACTCATGTTACTAAGCAAAGTAATAAAAAGCAATCCATTTCCGTTGGTCTTTGAACCTAAATTAAGACATTTTAGGGATTTGCTTACTAGGGCCTTATCCCTTTCTTCTATTGCTTTCCCCAGTTTTTTTTTAGTTCTGAGCGCCGCTTAGTTTCGTTTGGTCATGGCTACTCATTTTATTTCGCTACTATGTTCGACGTATGACAACCAACATCCCACACAAAGTGACCATACAATGAAACGTTTGCAAATAACGTAACTATTAACGTGTAGCATCGATACTGCACTCAATCAGTACTGATACGACATTGGAGAAGAGTTTGGAATTGTTGTTTTTTAAGTATTCATAGACATTGGAAAAACGAGCCACTGACAACCTCAAAATCGGTGGACTTGGTACTATACGGTTACTGCCAGTATTACTGGTAAGTATTGCACAAGATAGCAACCGCTTATTTATAGCGTCATCTCTTGGCAGGATGCGGGTGGATGGCGCCAGCATTTTGTTAATAAATTTTCATGAAAGGTGGAGCGCATGCAACATTCGCGCCAGCTTTTCTCACATACAATTGTTTTTAAACCGTCGGCCGCCCCTAAAAAAGTGCCGCTATAGGCCCGGGCCTCTCGGGCCTACTTAAAATCCGGCCCTGCCTTCAGGAAGGCAATTAGTACATACAATCGGCTCGCTCAGCAGGTAAAACCACCAAAACGAACGAAAACAGGGAGCACTTTGGTCAAACGGTCGTTAGGCTCTTTCCCACGAAGCCTAATTAACTAGTGCCATTAATTACAACCCCATTCTGGAGAATGTGTTTTGATAGTGTTGGGCCTCTCAGTAAAACAAAGGCTGGTAATAGGTATTTGTTTACAATGCTTTGTACTGCAATAAAGTACCCTGAAGCTATTCGTATGGCTAAAGGTAACTCAGAATCAGTTGTAAATGGTATGTTGGAGATTTTTACTAGGTTAGGCTTTCCAGCTGAATTGCAAACAGATCAAGCTAGTCAATTCTGTTCAGAGCTAACTTCTTGTTGGTTAAATAGGTGTGGAATCAAAATTATTATCCAATCAAGTGTTGCGTATCCTCAGAGCAACGCTGTTGAGCGAGCACATTTAACAATGAAACGAATTCTTAGGGCATTATGCAATGAACACAAGTGTGATTGAGATTTATGTATACCAGCAACACTTTTTGCAATGCTTACGGTACCAAATGAAAGCACAGGGTTTAGTCCTGCTGAGCTTACATATGGTAGGGCTCTTAGATCACCACTCACATTGGTAAGAGAATGTTGAACAGATACTGGTGAAAGTAAAACAGTGGTAGCGTACGTTTTGGAACTTTTGAAACGTTTCAAAAATACAAGAGAGCTAGCTGATGAACACATGTTAGAGGCACAAAGTAAAGCAGAGGTTTATTATGATAGGCACGCACGCCGTCGGGAGTTCAAAACAGGTGACAAAGTTTTGGTGCTTAAATACATGCATACTAATAAGCTTCAACTCCACTGGGATGGGCCCATGGAAATTGTGAAGAAACTGTCAGACACAAATTATCTGGTAGCTCGAAATACAGGCCACAAAAAGCAGACTGTCTATCACGTGAATCTGCTTAAGCCATATTTTGAAAGGGTTGAAACTGTTAACACGCATGTGAATTGTAATGAAGATCATGCTAATATGGTGAGTCTAAACTAGTCCAGAGAGGGTAATAAGGGTTACCTAACTTCTGATGAGGTTTTTGAACAAGAAATAGTTGGTGACATCACTGAAACACAAAAATTGGAAATAAAGAAATCCTAATATCCTGGTTTGTTTTCGGACTTCCCAGGTTTCACTGACCTTGTAGTGCATGATATTGTTATGACTACTGATAAAGTGATATCCACTAAACCATACCCTCAATTTCTAAGGGAATATGAGCTCATTGCTAAAGAGGTAGATGAAATGATCGAATTAGGCATTTTGGAGCCTAGTGATAGCCCTTACGGTAGTCAAATTATTATACAGGAGGAGGAAGGAAAGGATCCACGTCCTGTAATTGACTAGAGATTACTTAACGATTCTATGCAGTCAAATCCGCATCCAATTCCTAATATTGAGGCTTTGGTAGAGAAAGTAGCAAACTCGAAATTTGCATCATTATTTGATTGTGTTTGTGGTTTCTGGTAGATTGGGATGACTGACAGGGATTCACATGTAGCTGACCATAATGACACCAAGGGGGAAAATGGGTCCCAAACGTATGCCTATGGGCCTAAAGAATGCGGATTTTTCCTTTCAGCTCTTAATTGATAATGTAACTAGGGGTATGGATGAATATTGTAGTTGCCTAGAGGATGATGTAGCTAGCTATCTTTAGCTCAAAATCATTTATGCCACTTCCGTATTTTCTTTCAGCGAATGCATGAAGCCAAGTTGGCTCTTAAAGAATCTAAGGCACAGAATGCAGTCTCTGGGATAAAATACCTCGGGCATGTTGTAGGACAAGGCCGTCGGTACTCTGCTGATATCAAAATTGAGGCCGTAAAGTCTTTCAAAAGACCTGTAACAAAAACCGACATTATAAGCCTCTTAGGCTTAACTGGGGGGCTGTGGTGATCTAACTAGTCCTTAAACTGATGCTCTCCGGAAACACGAGCCAGGCACAATAAACTGGGTTGAAGCAAGGGAAACTGCATTTCAAGGTTTGAAGGCTGCTATTACTAGCCAACCTGTATTAAAAGCACCTGATCACAGTAGGCCTTTCGTCGTTCAAACAGTGACCGGGGAATGGTATAGTTTTATCTCAGGTTTTTTGATGAAGGGGAGTTTCCTATTCTGTATCTGTCTCGAAAATAACCTGCACGGGAGGAGGCATACAGTATCGTTGAAAAGGAATTTGCAACTATGGTTTTTGCAATAGGCAAATTAAGACCGTACCTTTATGGCACAAGGTGTGTTGTGGAATAGGATCATAATCCCCTGAAATGGCTGAATCAGATGTCAGGAAAAAACAGTAGACTTTTACAATGGATCTTATGTCTTCAATATTACGATTTTGTGGTTAAATACAAAAAGGGTTCGTCTCATATTAATGCTGATGGGTTTAGCAGATACTTCGTGGAGTAAGTGTTTTTTCTTGTAATTGTAATCATTAACCTTAATGAATTTCCTTGGTGTTGGTCATGTGCTGATATGTAAATTTTTTAATATTTAACTGCACTTGCATGCACTGAGTGAGTATTGAACGGAGCGCTTATTGCCAAACTTAGTGATGACAAAGTGTTTGCTATGCCGTGTGAAATAGACAATATAAAGTTGGACAGTGCTGTCGTCTCAGCGTCACATTGAACAATCTTCATGCATATGTGCTGCTTAGTGCGGTTATTGTTTGGGTAGTGGAGTGATGGTAATTAATTTACCCCAACAATGATACCGTTATAGTCCAGGGATTTGTGGCGTTTTGCTTTAATATTGAACTTCTTTCACAAACATTTGAAATACGGAAGTAGAAACTGGCAATGGTCAAGGCCAGGTTGGTTGGAGTTGGACCCATTGAAGGACTGTTTGGCGCCGATTGTACTTGAGGTGGTACATGGGGTGACAAAAGAACATTCGTGAGAGGCCACCATTTTCCCTTGCAGCATAGACTAAAGTTCAAGGCCCACTTGAGGTATATCGTTGGAAACGTCCGTAAATATCATTTTCAGGTGCGTATGAACTCTGTGACCTGGGTAAATGCGCATGCGCAGGTAGCATGGGGGTCGTAGAGACTTTTTTTGTAAGAGAGATGGGACATTCAGACTGAGGAGCTCATGCGAGCAACAGCCATCTTGAGAACTGAATCAATTCCTTATGTTTCGTTTTACTAGTAACCATTGTAATGGTGTGTATTGCTACAAGGCATCACCTTGTAAATAAACTGGTTGTAAATAAAGTAAACAGTGTTTTGGCTATTTTATTGGTTGTTCTGTAGCCCGTTCGTGATAAAGAGATTGGTGGCAGCAAGAAATATCCGTCCATTTACGAACAACACTAAACACTGGGGCAAACCACCAATTGGCACCCCTTTGGGCCCTAACATCAAATCCCAATTGCAACAAAATTGAAATGGTTAAGAAGTAACGCTATTACTGCAAATTTTTATACGTTTTGAAACAAGACGATCACTTCTTTTTTCGTTTGTACACCATACCTCGGGCGTGGTGGCAGAGCTATCCAGATGCGTTAGTAGTGATTGATGTTGGATTCTTTGTCAGAGCACTGCACGGAAATCAAAGAAGAGAGGACAGGGCAGACATCACGTACATGAAGTTGTTATTAAAAATTTTCTCAATTAAACTTTACAACACAATGGAAAACAAATGTAGCATCACTTCCTTGACCGAATAATTGTCATCTTTCCAATTCAATTATATCTCTACCTGTAAAGATAGTTAACATATGGTGGAGATGGTCGTGACATACAGTGTCTCCATTAAGATAAAAGAATCTGACAAGTCACTCTATCATTAACTAATCAGCCATCGGCCTTTATATAACTTAAAACTGCTTAGCAACGTCCCTGACAACGCAAGCATGGTGACTGTTAACGATAGTAGTGTAATCGGGTGGGACTGGTCCACCTATCTGTCCGATAAGCTTGGGAAGTGCTGATTTTGTTACAACACCCATGTTGGATGATTCATGTGTAATGTTCAACAGATCCATCATCTCTGCTGGCTGTTTGATTCTGTTGACTCTGCGAATCCTTTGACCGCGTCGAAAATGTGACATCACTTCTTCTCAACAGACACTTTTGGAATGTTCCGTCAACTTTGATGAGTTCTGATTGTAGTTTTAGGTGATACTGTTTTGTACTGATCACTGACGTCGTTTGAGCTAACGAGCTGCACATCCACCAACTTTCTGTTTTGTACTGACAAGATTTGGATTAGGGGTTTGGATAACATCTCTGTAATGTGTGGTGCAGTGGCAACCCGGACCACTGCACTGTGACTGAGGTTGGCGCTAATGACCAAGTTGTCGACGCGCCATTAAGCCTCAATCCCCCCCCCCCCTCCACCAACTTTGGCTCTAAATACTTAAACTTTTATCTCGACTGTAACATCATATTGGAGAGTTGCTTATTATAACTTTCTTACCAAATTGGTGACTTTCATTATGATACTGCATAGCAACTAATATATTACATCACAGTGAGACCATTTGCTAAAGTATTTTTATTCCCACATTAACATTTCGATTTAACGGGACAAATAATCACAAATGCAACTACCCGGAGGAAAGCAGTATCCTTCACTCCCGAACGCTTTTTGACACATCGACATGCATAGCGGATCTCCCTCTTCAGCGCAGGCAGTTCTATCACCTAAAAGAAAGAAAAAAAAAACCTGCATACAGCATACAGAAAAATACAAACACGCATAAGATACCAGTCAGGTAACGGAAATCATATAAAAACCAAAACTGGTAAAAGGGGCCACCAAGTTCTACATGGTTCGTCCCTTCTAAGGAGTGATATCAGCACACCAAAACATTCACCAAGGTAATCGGACAGACTTATAGTTCGAAGGTTAAATGAAAACTATAACATTGCTATTTTCGGTAGCAATATTCAAATTTTCATTTAACGTCCAGAGTATTATTCGGTGCGAATAACTAGGCGAATGTTTTGGTGTGTTGGTATCACTCCTTTGACGGGCAGAATCATTCCAAACTTGGCGGTCCCTTTTACCAGTTTTGGTTGTTGATACATGATATCATTTAAAAAAAAATTTAATTATGTATTTGACTGAACTCAACTAGTCTGCAGGTGTGTAATAATGTGCCACGTAAACAACAGGTTGAGTGTCCATTTTCCCAATATCACTCATATCACTCTTTTGAGAGGCCGAACCATTCTCAATTTCGTGCCTCTTTACCAGTTTTTGGTTTTATTTTGACCTTTTGTTTATTTTTCTTGAATTGGACGTGGATACAATTTCTTTGGCAACGTTGTTTTGATTTATCGCGACACACTAACGTATGTCTAGATACGCACGTCAGTATACACGTTGTCATTGTCCGAACTTTGGTCCAATGAGAGACGATGCCAACAATACTAACAATGGTTATAACAATACTTTCGTACTTACTTGCCCTCCCGCGCTATTCCCGTTACACCCCTAGGTTGCAAACCATAAAAGGTACGCAGTTCGTACCGTACTGCAGCTATTCGTCTAATTTCATAGCTGAAAGCCTTCCCTCTTATCTTGGTATCGGTGAATAATCACCCTATGAGATTTAACATGGGAATGAGTGGACTAATACCTAGCTAGGTAGTAACACTTTTGAAGATATTGCATTGAAAGCCGTTTATGTGACATTCCTACACCAGTTAATTTTTGTCACGTGGGTCATTGCTCTCGATTTTAACACAATTTAAGCTTTTGTACCGCATTTATTATTTTTCCCCAAGTGCCTGAAGTGTGGCAAACTATGCTTCAGGATATTAGACACTTCGCTATGACGTCGCGCTACAATGGTTTACGTCTTCGACATTTGAATTGATGTAATGTTTGTTGCCTAGCTTGTGTCTAGATTGCCATTGTTTAATGCACATAGTGACGTCACGGTAAAACATCGCCGTGCAAAACTTGTAGTCGTTACGTACAGTTAATCTAGAAACCCAAACACGTCACATGGATTAATTCTGATAATTCACACTTTTTGATAATCTAACACTTTTTACGGGGCCACACAACCGCTGCTACACCACGTCCTATTACCAGTACAATTAAAAAACTGCAGACAATTGTTACATCCAAAGAAATTTTCTAAAATTAAAATAAGTCGATATCTTAGCTGGAAGTCGAACCTTACAATTAAAATCCGAGAGAAATAAGGAGTTAACCAGCAATAATACGTCCTTTATTCGAAAGGGGGAAGTCCAATGACTTGGGGGTTGGGGAAATGCCTCGACGTTGGACTGCCCCATTTCTCGCAAACCAGCAATTTTTGCCAGCACACCACCTCTTTCTCATGGATATGTCTAACTAAGTCGGGGTTTGCGCAGTCCAAGTTGAGGGAGGGTACAGGAGGCTCTCGAGATCTTATCCTCACTCAAAATATAAACTATCTTCAGTCCCTTGAAAAATTAACAACGTTAAAAATGTCTTCCACCTCACGGACGTTCTAATTTATTTTAAGTATTTTAAAGTTTAAGTTTAGGCGTACGTACTGTACATTTAGACTGTTGTATACTGTATTGTAATTTTACGTAAGTTCTGTATTTTCAGTTGTTGTATATCGGAAAAAGTTTGATCGGCGGTCACCAGTGCTACACAAAGGGTCGGTCAAGTGTGCCTTTGTCCATGAGACCGTGCTTCAACTGGGAGGCCAGCTCATCGAAAAAAAAAGGATGCAAAAAAAACCGGTTTTTCATTTATTTCATGTTCACTCTCCGTTGTGTGTGTGAGCCTTTGAGAGGCCAGAGGTGGAGGTGTGAGGGGCATACATAAAATATGGAGCCATAGGCCCCACCAAATCAACCCTGGTATTATATTAATGTATATAATGCAAATTTAGTTGCAGTTTCGAAAACACGGATGTTGGAAATAGTGTGGGTGACCGGGTACAGTACCCTGAGTAGTACTTCTATGAAATCCATACTTCACACGAAACTCCTTTCCAGATTCAATTTTGCAGGAAATTTGATGGAAAAGAGTTGAGTGCTAAAACGCATAAATTATTGAATTCCATAAAAACGAGTGGCATTTGGATGGAGTAGTTTGGTTTTCTTTCCACAAAAAGATTCTCTGAAATAGTTTCAATTTCAGTTTTCGATTTAAGGAGTAATTTCGATTTACGATGTTTAGTTTTACGATCTTTATAATGTTTTCCCCTATTTGGTGTTGCGATACTAGCCCCCTCCATCGCATTTCCTCATCCATACCTGTTATTTTGTTGGCTTCAGGGTTAGTTTTTTCTTATAAGTAAGACTTAACCCTTATTTTTATGCTGCTCTTAAACGAAGTTACAACGTAAACACGAAACACGAAGCTGTATATAATAATAATAATAAATTAGGTTTAACCACACACGAAAAAGTGGTCGGGATCCAGAAGGGCAGGTGCCACTTACACTGTTCCCTAGCTTTACTTTAGAAATTCAGGTCGTTTTAGGAACTTCCGAAGACAAACCTCCTTTAATAGGGTTTTGAAGAGCTGAGGGCAATGCGCAGAAACAACGTTTTTTGGCAAAGAGTTCCACGCTGACACCACCCGGACTGAAAAGAAATTTTTTCTACACTCTAGGCGTGCTGATTGGATTTCCAATTTAAACGGGTGTCCCCTTGTCGTTTTATATGGTGTGAATTCGAAAAAAGGCAAGTCGATTGACAAGAAGCCACGAACAATCCGGAAGGTTAGAAGAAGGTCAGCATGCAACCTGCGAAGTTCAAGTGATGTTAAGCCTGTCCTGGCAAGACGTACATCATACGGTAAACCTCGCAAGCCAGGTAGGCTCTTTGTGAATTTGCGCTGTACCCTTTCGACCTTGTCAATGTCACCCAAGAGTGATGGTGACCAGACTTGGCTTGCGTATTCGAGCAGTGGTCTCACAAAAACGCGAAAAGCCCACACCCTAATGGAAATGCTCCCGGACAAAAAACAGCGAAATATATCGTCAGGAGCTTTACGTTGTAACTTCGTTTGACGATTAACAGCTTCGTGTTTCGATAAAATTCGGAAGATTCAGGATCGTTGTCCTAATATGGGCATAACAAGAATGAAAGCAAACTCTTTCTTTAAGTGAGACTGGCTATATAGAACTGTGATATGTTTGTCGGTGCCATTTTTGACGAGTAAAGCTTTGATTTATATAATTTATGAGTAGAAAGGTGTGGTCTTTTCAGTTATAATACCACGAGTGCTTGTATTAAATCGACAATTTGGGTGTTTTAGCACGAAACTCCTTTCCAGTTTTAATTTACCGAGACCGAAGGTCGAGAGAAATTTGTTGGAAAGGAGTTGAGTGCTAAAACACCCAAATTATACATTTAATACAAGCACGAGTGGAATTCGGTTGAGAATTTTTGTTTTCTTTCCCCTAAACGATTTTCTGAAGGAATTTCGTGTTAGGGATTTGGTTTCGATTTACGATCTCGATTTCGACATACGAAGTAATTTTGATTAATGGTGTTTCGTTTTGTTTATAATGTTTATCTTTTATGTTTTGTTGACGATGTTTAATTCTTATCTCGCATAGCGTTACCATCCACCATCGCATTTCATCAATCAACCTATAATTTCGTTCGCTACGGCATTGGCATTTCGTATAAGGCCTAACATCATTTGTGTTGTTGATAAGCCTAATGAAAAGTACAAGCAGCTTCGTGCTTCCGGAAAAACCCTACGATTAACGAAACTGACGTCATTCCACCATCTCATTTCATTAACGAACTTGTATTTTCGTTTGCTTTGGCATTGGCATTTCGTATTAGGCCCAACGTAACTTATATGTTATTGATACGCCAAGTTAAGTGTATCTTAACCGAGAAGTAGCTTTGTGGTGTTTCCGTAAAAAACCGACGATTAACGAAGCTGACGTCATTTCTCTAAGGGCATAAAACAAAGCGGTATCCTCTAAGTGAGCTATACTGTATAGATCTGTGGTTCGTTTGTCAGCGCGCATTCAGAAAAGCTTCGATCTGTATAATTACTGAAGGAGGAAGTCCGCTGTCGGTTTCGGTTTCGATGAGCCGGGGTCTTCCCAGTGTAATCCGACCATGGTCCTCATTTAGTGAAACGAAAACGAAAATTCTCAGTGTAAATCGAGCATGATGCTCGTTTTGTAAAAAGAACAAAATCTCTCAAAATAACTACCACAGTTTTAGTATGACGATGTGCTAGCATGACGTCATCACCGTGCAATAAATGAATGTAAACAAATGTCAGAAAGTGTTCAAAACATATCAGGAAAATATAAAGATTGGTATGAATGAGGAGTAATGAACCAATGGGTACAATAGGCTGAATGATGGGTCTCATGATGATAATTATCGATTATAGCTAAAATATATTGAATCATAGTAAGGAAATACCTCGACAGAATGTACATGATAATTTAACGCATATTCCATCACTCGTTTTGAGTAGCAATCCCACGTGGCGAAAAGTGAACGACAGGTGGTAGCCAGTCTTACCAGATTTTAAAAAAACGTGATAATGCTGCCGACTCTTCAAAATTATGCTACATTATGCTACCAACCAAGGTTTTTTTTTTTTTTTTTTTATTTAAATTAAATTAAATGATGGGTTGCACGAAGTACTAATGTACTTGTTTGTGCAAACAATAACTAACATACTGTTGAACAATTATTTTACATTATCGACATCAATTTTTTACTTAACACAAACAAAACAAAAAAAAAACACATTCAATTATCTTAATTAGTTATCAGCATTAATATTTTACTTAACACATACAAAAAAATAAACACATTCAATTATCCTAATTAGTTATCAACATTAATATTTTAAAAAACACAAAAAAAAACACATTCAATTATCTTAATTAGCTATATACATTAATATTTTACTGAACACAAAAAAAAATACATTCAATTATCTTAATTAGTTATCAACATTAATCAACATTAAACACAAAAACTGCCAGTTTAAAGAGTGAAATAAAAATGAACCAAACAAAAAAAAATATGTCTTTTCATAGGCTACCTGTTTTATGTATTTATTTATCATTTTGTTTATTTAGTAAATAGTTTTAGTTTGAAGTTTTAAATTTCCAAACGATGTAATATTACGACATTCCCTAGGTAATTTGTTAAAAATGAAAGGAGTAAAATACTTAGTTGACATTTTCCCAAAATTGTTCCTCCAAAGTGGTAATTTGTGCCTAACTGATTCAGCTCGTAGGCTACTATTATTTCTTTGAGTTTTTAAATGATTTTCCATTTCAAAATAGTTTTTTGTTATAATCAAGTAGTCTCTTAGGCTATCGATATTAAGAATTTTGTGATCAAATTTAACATTTTTTACGTTTATTTTTTTGCTGTCCTGGAAAAGAACACGAATAATTTTATTTTGAATTTTCTGCACACGCGTCAATAAGGTATTGTTTGTTAAGCCATAAATCTCAATACCATACCTTAGGTGTGATTCGACCAGTGCATCATACAGCAGCTTACGATTTTTTAAATCCAGAACTCGTCGCAGATGATATAATTTAGGCATAATTTGGCGTAGCTTCTTAACAAGCTCCGTAATATGCGTTTCATATTTCCAGTTGTGATCAATATGTAACCCTAAATATTTGGCAGTATTTACTTTTTTAAGATTAGTGCTGTTATTTAAATCGCCAATGTTATGTACTGGATCTTTGTATAATAATATATTCTTTTCTTCAACATTTTTTGTATGCGCTGTTTTAATTTCCAAGTAAACTGTTTTTTCTTCACTGATATAAACTTCGTTTATACAGCACCAAATCTGAACTTTGTCGAAACTTTTTTGCAAACTTTTTATCATTTTTTCATAATTGTGGTCAAAAGCATATAAACAAATGTCATCTGCAAAAACTATTAAGTTTTTTAGATTATCATCAATATCATTTATGTAAACTAAAAATAACAAAGGACCCAAGATTGAGCCTTGTGGTATTCCCTCACTTATTTGCATACATCACTTTCTGTAGTGCTAACTTTAGTAATACTGTTTCTGTTTATTAGATAACTTTTTAAGATTTCGTGCATTTTTCCTTTAATACCGTAAGTTTGTAGCTTTGCAAGTAGGATATTTCTGTCAATAGTATCAAATGCTTTTTGGAGATCCACTAAAATAACTCCAGTAAATTTGCCATTATTTAGTGCTGTCACAATTTTTTCGTTCAAATGTTTTAATGCTTCAGTTGTTCCTTTATTCTTTTGAAAACCGTATTGTTTCTCAGAAAAAATTTTAAATTTTGTTAAGAATGTTTGCATTTTTATTGCAAAAAATTTCTCAATAATTTTGTTTATTGCTGGCAACAAAGCAATTGGCCTATAGTTGTCGTATTGTTGTTTATTTCCCTTTTTATAAATTGGGCGTAAAATTTGTATTTTCAGTTTATCTGGCCAAATTTCCTTATCAATGATAGCGTTAATTAGTATACAAAAAAAAACTAGCACTATTGTTTACTGATAGTTTGAAGTTTTCCAGTAGAAAACCGTCAGATCCTAAAGCCTTGGTTGCGTGAATTTCCCTCAGTATATTAACAATGTCATTTTCGGTGGCTGAATTTATAAATATAGACTTTTGGTGAATTTTTTTTCCGTTTGTTTCAATTCTATTTTGCTTGTTTCTATTATATTTTTCTTTTAATTTTTTTGCTTGGTTTACAAATGTTTCATTAAATTTATTGCAAGTTTCCTTTAAGTCTTGGCCTGTAAAATTTTTTTTAACATGTTCATCGATATTATCTTTTGGCTTCCCAATTAGTTCATTAATTGTGGTCCATATATTTTTAGTATCTTTATTTTTTTCTAAAATTTGATTTTTATAGTAATTTTGTTTGTCTGTCATTATTTGCGTGGTTACTTCTTTTTTTAGTTCTTTGTATTCCTTTTTCATTTCATTATTTAGTAGCCTGTTTTTTAAAATTTATTTCCATAACTTATTTTTCTTTTCAATTAAGGTGACAGTTTGCTTTGTTATCCATTTTTTCAAAAATTTGACCTTGGGCTCATTTTTATTACTTATGTAAGTAGTTTTTTTATTTTCCTTACATATTTTATCAATTTTTTTTTCAATTTCGTCATAAATTTGGTTTGGGTCAGTAATGTCTTTTAAGTAGTTCCAGTCAATTTCCTGTAATTTTTCCACTATTTTTTTGTTATCATATCTAACTCTTTCAGATGATTCAACGTTTTTTTTCTTGTGTTACAATTTTGTCAGTATGTAGCACAATTCCAGTAAAATAGTGATCTGCTATTTTCGTGCAAACTGTCAGTCCAGTGCTGTTGACTTTGTTTGTTTTAGCTAAGATATGGTCAATACATGATTCAGTTACTTCATTTCTGTTTATTTCTTGCCTAGTAACCGTTTTAATTTTTTGCTCATAGCCTAATTGTGCTACTTTTGTTTCGTAATCTTCACATCTATTTACTTTCATTTTATTTTTACATTAAATTTAAATTACATTTAATTTTTATTCATATCCCCTAAGATAATAATATTTTCACATTTCCCATAAGAGTTTTCGACAGTTTTCGACAGTTCTTTAGCAAATTTTTTTTTATTTGTTTTAGGTTGCCTGTACAGTGATAAAAGTACTAATTTAATGTTATTCCATTTTGTCTCGGTTATCAGGCAGTCGTTGGTATCTAATTTAATTTTTGTGTGATCACAAATGTATTTTTTCTGATAAAATAACATAATTCCACCACCTAATTTTGTATCTTCTCTTGTAATGCTAATTTGTTCATAGTTTTGCATTTTATATAAATTAGTTTCAGCTTCTTTTATTCCAATTTCTGTTAGTAATATCATATCCCAGTTTGTATCCATAATTTGTAATTCATACTGTAACAAATTCCAATTTTTTTCGTAAACTACGTATGTTAACATGTATTACTTTAAAATTTTCCTTACAATGAAGTTTATATTTTACCAGTAATTGTGGAACTGCAACCGAGTCCTCACAAATCACATTTGAATGCTCATTATTTTCAGCCATTTACACTTAAGTCATTTTCCGTTTTTATTATTTTGATTGCTTTGTCACCTTCTTGTGCCCTCATTTTAATTTTGCCATCAGCAAACCACACAAATTTGATATTATTGTCACGGGCAAATGATTTTGCCTTCCAAAATAATTGCCGGTTTTTAGGCGTCATATGTTCATTTACGTAAATTCTTGTATTGTTGCCATTTTCAAAGCAATCATCGTTGGTTACTACCTTTTTCCTGTTTTTAATCCACTGGTCTCTATCTGCCCTAAACTTGAATTGTAGCACAATAGACGGTAACCGATCAGGGTTTCGATTTGGCACACGGTGACCTTTATCCACTTGTATAGCACTAAAGTTCGCTACCCCAAAGTTTTTCGCTAGTCGGCTGACCGTGTCGTGTAAATTTTCATTTTCGCACGTATCTACCCCCGATATTTCTACATTTCTGTTTCTTTCGTATTGTGCTTGTTCATCTTGATTTAATTGCATTTGATCCACTTTTTTTTGTGTGACTATGTGTTCTTGACTCACATTTTCCACTTGAACCAATCTTTCTTTCACCTCTTTTAATTCTTCTTTCAATTGTTCATTTTCTTTTTGTAAATCATTTACAGTGTTGTTTAAAAAGTCAATAGCTTTTGTTACCTCCTTCATTTCTTGTTTCAACTCCATTAGGCTATCTACTTTCTTCTTTATGTCGTACAGCATTTTTTTTATTTCTGCTATTTCTGTTGTTAACGTAGTTTGCTCACTCGGTGAAATGACATTTACTTCGTTCTGTTTATTTTTATCTTCCATCATTTGATTTTGTGCTCCATGAGTTACAATTTCACTCTCACTAACATCTTCGTCTTTTTGCGACTTGTTTGGCTGCCCTGCACAGCTTTCACACTTCCAGGTTTTTTTTTATTTGTGCTGATTTTTTGGTCCAAGTTTTTTTTTTAATTGAGCACTCGAAATGGTAATTTTGTTGGCAGCCACCGAAGCATGTAGTGAACTCTCCTGGGCTGACAGGTTTATCACATTTCTGGCATGACATATTCAGACACTAGGAGGGGAAAACGAAAGGTCCACGCAATGGTCGCCGTGACCTTGGATTCGCCGTGACCTTGGGTCGCCGTGACCTTGTAAAAATGCTACATTAATGCTACAACGAACTATCAACCTTAGGTATTTTGAAGTGTTTTCTAGGAGAAAATATTGCTACAAACAAGACAGAGCTAACGAACACGACTGCTGAATATTATAATGATAGTGACTGTAAAAAAAAAAAAACTTACACATGATTGGCCATGGGAAGGTGAGGGGATTAGGTATTGGGACACGAATGCCTTACCACCAAGGTTAGACCTGCCAGGGACTCTTTAGGACAGCTATGGCATCGCCAAACGTGTTGGACACGAGAGGTGTAGGATCGGCCAAAGTAAAAAATAAAAGGCAGAGAAATGAGACTGTTAAAAAGCATCATTTAAAAGAGAAGGATTCGCAATGATATTAATTTTACAAATCTTCTGGATCAGCATACACGTGCTCTGTGCCATCGTACAACGAACTGTTAAACTTGGACAACATCTTAGTTGAAGGGATAAACGTATTAAATTTTTTTTATTAAGTTCTTCCTTGGCAAAAAGAATACTCGCCACCCCTTTTGTCTTAAAACGGATTCTTGCTTTCGTTTTGATCAAATAAAACTGAGCAAATATACGCTCACAGTCTGCGTTTGACACTGGGATGCTTAGGAAAAAATCAGTACCTTTGTAAAGCACCGAACTGAACGAACCAAAAGCACCACTGGTGGTGACAGTTCAGTTCATTCCCTACTATAACCTTGTTGATGTGGCTTGCTACGTCAACCATCGTCAGCAATGAATCGTTTCCGGTACCTCACGCATGCTCAAAAGATCCACCATTGGCAACCACCCGCAACCACCTCCCCGAGATGGTTTGCAATTTGACATTGCTTGCGCCTGGTTACATCTATTAGCCTAGCCTGGTCCAATCAATTACCAACGTCTGGTCACGTTAAAGGTATAACGTAACGAGTGCTCCGTTGGGTTTGTTCATTTTGCTGAGCTCTGATTGTAGTTTTGGAAGGTACTAAACTGTTGACACAACCTTACTGCGCACGTGCGACGTCGAGTTTGGAGCCCAACTATCTCTAACAGTGGTGCGTTCTGTTCGCTCTGTTCGGCCGTTTAGGAAGGTACTGAATGTATCCGTGCGTTCCGTTTGGCAAAGCGCTTCAGTGCTTATCAGAATCAGTATCCCGTTTGCGTGAGCGCTTCGTTTGCTGAAGCGCTCATGACTGTTCCATTTGCAGGCGCTGAGAAAGTGCTTGGAAGCAACGTGAAGCAGAAAAATTAGTGCTTTTTTGGCTTAGCTTCAAATGGCCGCTCCCTTGTACCTGGACGCTATCGAAGTGACGTGAGATAATGGCTAATTTTTCAGCCTAACGGTCGATTCTACTGAGACTAACAGACGCCATACCGATAATTAGTTTTGTGTGCTCGCTGCAACACTAATTTATAAAACGAATTTTCAAAAAATACCGTTGCAGTTCTTGATTTACTACTGACGTGTATAGTGAGTGAGTGCATCGTTCGCAAGTGCGTGCATAGGCACACATTTTGAAACATATTTCGTAATTGTTAATTGTTTGCTTAGTTTGCCAGACTGAATACCTTCACTGAAAACAGCCCAAATAAATCTACGTCGTCTACACAGTGCTGGAAAACAACTGGCGCTCGCGTTTTTTTTTACCAAGAGCCCAAACATTCACAAACGAGTTATTTTCATAAAAACGCCAGCCATCTTGTTTCCTACTACGATCGTCCCATTTGCTCGCAAAGCGCCGAACGTCTACTGGTGACGTCAGCATTGAGCCAAGAAAGCTATTTGCTGAAGCACTTTGCCAAACGGATCGCACGGTATGATTCAAGAAGAGGCATGCAATGGGCAATGCCAACTGAGGCTAAGATCTAATTCATACTAGCTCGAGCCTCGCTCGCTCATAATGTCTTGTGTTGAATTTAGCCATGGCGGAAAATGTCCTTGGTGGAAGAAAAGTGCTGCTAATTCTACTACAAATGCTAAATTCTGCCACAAAAATGCTACACAATTGAAAATGCTACCAATTATGCTACACCTTAGTTTTTAGGCTGAAAACTGCTACCGTAGCAGAATTATGCTACGTCTGGTAACACTGATGGTAGCTATTTTTGTTAAAAATGCACTGTATAGGTTTTACCCTAATGAACAGGTGCTAAAAATACCACTCAATATATGATTAATCCAGACGTGAAGATAGTCTGCTTGCAATGTATTACGTAACCGAGAAGCAGGGAACGAGGTGGCTTCTCCAAGCCAAGGCCGATTGTGGTAGAAGATTGCTTAAAGTGTTAGAATCAGTTCACTTCAGGTGTGGAGTCCAACAGGCTCATTCGATGATTGGCTCTCTTTCAACCGACCCTTAATCGACCAAAAATCGGTGAATAACCAAAGTCGACAAATTCAACTATTTGCGGGGTTTACTGGCCATTGAATCATCCTGCACAATCCAAGGATTAATTCTCACTGAAACCATTTATGATATTGTTGTTGATGAAATCTAAGTGCAATCAGGAAGAAGTTTTGGTGGACACCCATATTGCTGTTTGTTGAAGACTGCATCAGTACAAAAAAACAACAACTGAACATGTCCTTCGAAGGCTGTTGCAAGATTTAAAATCGAAAATTCGTTCGTTGGAAGCTTTTGGAACTAATGCGACATCGATAGGAGCCATTTTGTGCCCTGTAGTAGTTAGAGTCATTCCAGTAATGTTAAGCTCTGAATGGAACAGAAACCCCAATAGCAAGGGCATGAACGATTTAAATTTGCCTCCTGGTTTCTTTCGAACCGTCCTAGAAAAATTCAGAGCAGGTTTCAGAATTTCAAGTAGAAAAGAGAAAGACTATAAGGAAGACAAGTCGCCTGTGTAAGGACAGCGAAAAGCAAGGAAAGATGAAAATTTCTGCATTGGTTCGTCTTCCGTCCTAGTGGCAACTCAATAAAAAATAAGTACACCACGGGGCGTGTATAGGGGTGTGGTGTCTGCAATAATTCATCAGATTATACATAATTATGCCTGCACTGAAGTTGTAACGAATAAATCTCACAGAGATGCATGTGTTTTCC